>JAQGAH010000221.1:0-59375 GCA_034696885.1 Lepidocyrtus paradoxus | reverse complement strand
ATCTTCATGCCTTCAATAGACGGAAGCTATGTACACATGAAATGTGTTACCTAGCTCCCAGTTTAGACGTTCAAAAAGGAAGTCTCCCTGCGGACCCTCCATCTTTCCCTGCCACTTTTAAAGCCGAATTGGGAAAGCAAGGATTTCCTAAATAAGCCATATTGCCAGCTCGCATCATATCAGATGTATCATATAGGTCTCTCGTCTTTTCTCAGAAGGAATCTTGATTTCATCCCTGCTAAAACTTTCCATATTCATTCTCCTGCTTTTTAATCCTCTTTCCCAGCACTGTAATAAATTGTGCGAAAAGAGCAGTTTAAAGTGAGTGGGAGGCGGCTTTCCCCACCTTTTATTTGCTCCAGGTAAATATATATTCAGGCCTGGAAAACACACCAAAAGAGAAAAATATATGGGTTCTGTACATTTGGCAAGAAGGCAGATTCATTATATTATGCAAGAATGCTAATTGCTCTGACGCGAGAAGTTTAATTCCTTTTAGTGGGGGGAAAAATCTTTTAAAAAGTAGCCCAGGATGAAGATACCAAAATCCATATCCTTCTCCGAAGGTGGATCAACTAATCACATGTGTGTGTGTGTGCAAGCACAAATTACTTTCACTTCCATTATATCACCGTGACGTGGCGACAAAGGACACAATGTCATTTTGGAAGTGGAGACGGTGGCAATGATAGTGATGGGGATATATTAGAGTGGAAACTGCGCTTTTCGCTTTGGCGTCTCCCCCGCAATAACTTTCCCTTGTACAAAGGACATTAGTCACTTTAGTGAAACATGGCTAGGGCTCACATGGGAGCTTGTCTTGTAGACTTTCCAACTTGCCAGTATTATGCTCCCTCTTATTTGCCTTGGAGCTGAAGAAAAGTGAAGAAGATGAGGAGGAGCAACTTTGTGCATTAATTACAGGAAGTCTTCTTTACTCTCCTTGCTCGCTCTATTATCATCCTGTGTATATATGTTAGCAAGAGAAAGTAGTTTTGGCCTCACACTGGATGGAACAAAAGGCTGGGGAGAAGTGTGGAGGGAAAGCGTTTTCGACTTATGCGTTAGAGAAAGTTTCCCGAGGTAAGCCCTCTTCTCCGAAGGATTTTCCTGGGCTACTTTCCCCTTCAACTGGAATTAATAGGGAGAGGCTTAATATATCAGTCAGTCATTTAATGAGGCAGCCTACAAAACATATAGGGATATAATGAGTGTCCTCAGAGAAGAACACATTTCAGCTGTTACGTCACCATCACATGTAGTTAACTATAGCCCACAGTCTTCCTCCAAAACATTTTAAGAGGGACAAAAAATTGGGCAACTATTCCACTCCAGCTGGGCTTTTTTCTCTCCAGCGCTCCGCCTCGTCAATCATTCATAGCTGAATTGGGAATCAAGGTGGTTAGGCAAACAACTTGGAGTGGAGGAAGTGCATGTGGAGCTGCAAGAGGAATGTTCCATTCCATGTTCCATATTTCATGGGCAAATAAAGCCAATCTAAAAGGGATTGCTTGCATTCCCTGCTCTGAAACATGTCACGTCACAAAGTGAGATGGAGGCTAAAGGACAAAGCTAATATTAGACTTGCCTCTAATATAGAAAATGAAAACGGATCACAAATTATAGGGAAGGTCTTGAAATCTGAAGGTCACATACCTATGTATTGATCGGAGAGCTGACAAAAGATAAAAATAAAATTGTCACGTTTTTCCAAAAACTTGACTTGGGCTTGGCTCCAAAGCATGAAGTCTGACATGATATGACATGACGTCTGATATCAGAAGATAAAAATAGTGCAAGTCAACTCCCAAATTTTTTAATGAATTTCCCTCAAATTGTTAGCAATTTAGGAGGAGGAGGAGAAACAGTCTTCCATCCACTCACTATTCTTATGTCGGAGTGAGTCACTCACTTAAACTTTCAGTGACATATCTCAAGGTCCCGGAGGATGTCGTGGGGATAGGAAGTGGAAATAAAATATATTTATAGATAGGACCGACTCTTATCCCCTCACAAAAGGATGCAGGAGATGAAGAAGAAACGACGACGGTTCCCCAAATCACTAATGTTTTTCTTCCACTTGTCTTGGCAAAAAGAAAAGATCTTTTCCCATTCACTCTTCTAATGGAAAGGAAACGGGAGTGTTCCACCAACCGACGAAGGAGGAAGAGAAGAAAAGGAAGAAAAAAATCTTCTCAAGCATTATATTGAGCAAGAGGAAAGAGAGGCGGACATGGCGGATGACGACATGGAGAAGAAAAAACCAACCTAACGTAACTTTCTCCATTGACGTTGATTGCTTTTGTGAAGGATTGTTAGCATCTGCGACATTTTTATTTTTCCTCGGGTCCCTTATTCACTTGACCATTTTCTCCTGTGAGCAATAGCCCCCCTCCATACAGATGATTTTATTGGATAATGTTGTTATATATATGGCTTGGAATGGACTTTATGGACGGGGCTAAGTTAGTATGCTCTGCAGGTTATCATCACGACATGATATCTGATGCACTTTATTCCTTGGGATGGGAATAAAAAAAAATATGACTTCTATGGAATGCCCCTGCTTCATGGAGTCCACTATAATAGGTGGATTCCATTGAGGCCTTCCCTTCTATTTTTTGACTTGATGATGTATTGACCTAATATATGTTTGGACATGTCTGTCTTTTCATGTGCCTTTGAACAGTATGTAGCCAAACTATGGATTCATTTCCCTCTGGCATCTTGGGAGACCTTCCTTTCTCTTCCAGTTTATTTTCTGTAGTTCACGTTCCAGGGCGGCGGTGGCTATCCACTATATGAACAATGGATCACTCACTCGTCCAATATTTATGTACAATTGTTATATCCATGTTTGTCCCCTTCTTCCTTGGCTTCTTCCTCCTTGTATCAATATTGACCTGGAAATCTTGACAAGTCAAGCTAGGGCAATAAATTCATTGACCGTTTTTTTGTTGTCTTCTGTTCTGTTGGTCCTCCTGTGAGAGCAGCAAACTTGGGAATGGAGTGGAGGATGTGTCCACGGGAACAATAAGAAATAATTCGGGAAGATTGTCTGCCCAGCTCTCGCGTTTTTTTTTCGTTTCCTGTCTTGGGTCTCGAATGTCCCCTTCCATAAAAGTAGTTTTATGTGGAGGGAAACAGAGGAAGAAATGGGGAGTTTTACAGTTATCTCGGGGATGAGGGAGGAATAACCACATATTGCCAATAAGATAATATTTGTGAGGCTATAATCAACATCATCCTTCTCATCCTCCTTTCTTCTCTGTCCATTTAAACCAATCTAAGATGGGAGGGAGGAGAACAATAAGACGAAATTATCACAGGCAAGCAGGGATTTTTTTGTTGTTGTCTTGCCATATATGGCTTTGTAATGAGCTAATGAGTCATCTTGAACCGTTGTCTATACACTATGGCGGATACGTAATGGAGAGGGATGCCGATAATGACCAAATGTACTTTCGATTTTTTCATGTTGTTTTCCTTCAATCAGGAAAAGACATTGCTGCAAATGCAATGTTTTATTCATTACAGGTCAACTTGCATGGATTGGCCCGTCAGTATTGAAAATTTGTGTATTTTCATCAATATTTCGTTTAAACTTGCGATAAAAATATCAAGTTTAAGGTTTTTGACTGAAATTGATCCATGCACGCGAAGCTTCCCTACCCATTTCATGTTTTTATTTAAGTTTTCCAAACCGTGTGGCCCCGAGAATGCCGGGAATTTTAATAGAATTATTATGCAACTGCATCCAGAGTCATTTCCTGTACTGAATTAATGATGAGAAACTTTACGCTCCATGCGATATCACTCCATTGAGGGAAAATGCCCCTCAAGTGACTACCCCCTACACAAAATACTCCCGTTCCATTTCACCATTTCATCCTCCTGTGATTAAAATGCTATATTAGGAAGAGGAAATGCATGGGTGAATTTACAGAGGATGTGATGGGATCTCACCAAAAGGAAGCTCGTTTTAGAAGGAAACTTTTTTTCCCGAAAAAAAAATACATAAAAGAGCGTAAAAACTGAAGAGAAATCCCTCCCATCTTGAACACGAATCCACTCCAGCCGAACATATTTTAAATCCGGGAGGAAAAAACGGAACAGGTACCTCAAACATATAATTTTCCCACCGTCCTCCTTCCAAAGACATTCCGTCACCACCACCATAAACACAGAAAAGAACAAAGGCATATATCACATATATTATGAGGGCATCAAGCCAACCCCAGCAAGAAATGTTTTGGAGGCGAGGCCTTCAATCAAAAACCGGTTTCCCGGAATTTCGTGTGAATGCAAGTGAAAAACTGCATAGGATGCTGTTTCTCCCATTTTTCATGAAAGGAACCAAGCATATGTTTCACTGCACCAAAAGCATACCACACCACACAGTAAGCCTTACCAGCGCTATATATCACCACCTTGAGAAAATAAAACTTTTCCCTGGAATGTCTAACCAACTTTCTAAACTCTCTCCTGGCTTATGAGACTTTTGTCTTCCAAGAAATAAGAAAGGAGCAGAACAAGAGGAGAAGAAAAAAAACAAAAGGGATTTTCCCCTTTAAAGCATTTTCATATGCTTGGCTAAACCTTTTAATTCTTCCCCGCCGATATAAGTATATAGGCCTATGTAACACCAAATGGGAGCCATCACGCATCCATACCCTGCAACATTACAATGTTATGGGAGGGGATATTACGTAGCTTTTGTAGCATGAAGGGAGGGGGAGAAAAATCTGGAGGAAAAAATACCTCTTTATGTATTTCCTTCAACGGTTTTCTTTCTTTATGCAGTTAACAGAATTTACTAATGAGTTTTTTTTTTCGGGAGATTCTAGATCTTGTTGCTTTTCCCTTGAAGGAGGCTATTTTTGTGCTTCGTGTCCGTTCCTTTTCTTTTTATTACAGCTAATACTTTCTTTTTCTTGTGATGGTTGTCTTCTGAGAAGTGAGCGGTAATGTGTTCTTCTTCGAAAGCCTTTCCGCTTTCCTTTCTCTTCTGCTATGAAAGATAAGCCATGTAGAAAGTACAAATTACCATCTTTTCTTCCGAGGCCACCACTCCACCATGCCATATAGCACGGCCAGACTGAGAAAAATGGGGATACCTTTTTTTCTACCTTTTCATGTTGAAATGGTAGGGAATAGGGGAGAAAGATGAAGAACAAACTCTTTAATATTCTATGGCGGTGTGGATTTTTTTTTCTTAAAAAAGGAGTCCGTTTCGTGCTATTTTCGTGAAATGAAAGGAGTGGCAGAAGGAGAAAGCGTAGAATCGGGGAAAGTCACTCTTCATACTATACTACTTTGACTCGTCAAGTGCTCCAGATCTTTATATTTGTTGTTGGTTGATAGGGATGGATGGAGCTGGATGGGAGGGAATTCACTTTTACATGAATGCAAACATAAAGATCGAGATGAGAAGTGGGATGACCAGCTCACAATAAATAAAAAGTGGATGAGATAAATACCCCGGTTTGGTTGGCTGAACAGGCTAGTTCCTGTTTACTCCCGTAATTTGAGCGAGGGCTGGTAATAAACTGCTATTTACTTACTAGGCTCCCAGCTCCACTTACAGGAATTATGTGGACAAGGGAGATGACTGATACTTGAAAGGGAAAAGATTTCCCGTCAATAACCCATCATATCATAACTGGCTAGATGAAATGAAATGCAGTAGGGAAAGCAAAGTCAATATGAAAGGCTCAAGTTCGTATATTTCCCTCCTGAAAGAAAACTTTTTTTTATGGCTCGTAATACAAAAGGACGAGAAAAGGAATTCCTTCCAGGAATTAGTTTCAGTTGCAACAATACTTTAGCTCCAGATCAATTCTTCCACTTTCCCCTTTCTCCTAATTAATTTCATCCGATTTATGGAAAAAGATTTAATGTTTTGATCTTCCCTTCAGCCCAGAGATGATTTCATGATTCATCCAAAAACTTCTCTTTATGTGGAGGGAATATGAAAAAAAATGCTTATGGATGCATAAGGGCATATGATAGTTGGGGAGTCATCTATATTTGTTCTTGGAAGAAGCTGCTAGTTACGTAATAGGCCATATTTTTTTACTACTTCCCCCCAATCCTTCTTACTGATGATTAAATCACGTATCACGTAATTGATACGTATGCTTAGGCTCAGTTCCAGGAGAAAGCAACAAAAGACGAAATAGGACGAGCACAACGAAAGAGAATCGTTAGAACTACATGTTTTTTACAAGAACTGAGCATTTCGAAGAATTAAAGCTTTTTAATAATTCTCATTAATTTATTACTTGTTAGGTAATACGATAAGTATAGCTGCTTGTAATATTAACGACTTGGAGGGGAAAAGTGGGCTATTAGATGATACAAAGTTAATATGATGCCATGCGTCCGAACGAGATGCTTTAATTAAATCATTTCTTTGAAAAATGGATACAACTTCTTTTAAAACAAAATCCCGACTGCCTATTTTCTTTGAAATTTCGTCTCGTCTCAACTCATATTCCTCTCGACTTCAGTCCTTTGTAACCCACAACTAGTGAGAATTTGACACAACATGTTTATTACTTTTTTTGTTAATTAAAAAGCATCTGATCCCAACTCCCATTTTTTTGGCCCATCCAACCCATCTACCAACTGACTCCTGCCATAACACAACACATTCTTTCCCTTTCATTTCATCAAACTCCGCAACACAAGACACGAAAGAAATGACAAAGTAAAAACATTAAAAAAGGACGTAGTGTCGGGGAAACAAAGTTGTGATAAAAATGACAGAAATAAGAAGAGGACATTTTTTTTCGGATAAAAGGGAAAAGTTTTTTTTTGCTGTTGTTGTTTTGCTCTCCTTCCTCTTGTTTCTATTTTCCCGTCAATAATAAAAGGGGAGAGTGGGCTCGGTGAAAGGGAAACACATTATCAATATATATTTTTCCATCTTCTCCCCCCTGTCCTTTCCCCCTCATCTTATTATTTCCCTTTAAGAAGTAAAACTCTCTGGGTTTATAACTTGAATAAAATGAACAATGGAAAGGGAAAGTAAAAGTTTTTTTCGAGAGAAACATGACATGAAACAAAATAACTCTAGTTAGTTTTACCCTGCTCACTCACCTTTTATCATTTGTTGTTTATTTCCCTCCCAAAAAACACAACATCGAGCATCAGCCCAACTTAGGGAAACACGCATTCCTCATAGTTTTACCGGGAAAAGTCCATCCGTGCAAAAAAAAAAATCGTGACAGAAGAAACTTTTTTTTGCATGGCCAACGACACACAAACTTCTGCGGGGAAGGACAGGGGAGCGCGAAGCGGACAGGGAAAGTTACGAAACAAAACAAAAGAATGGGTTTGAGTAAACTAGGGAGAAAGTGGAAAAAGGAGTGGGCGGGCTGTAATAATCCGGTGAAAATATCAGCCTAGTTTATCACAATGATAGTGGAAGGACTCATTCCTTTTTCTTATCTGGGAAAAGACAAGGATCTATGATGATATGACAAGGTGAAAAAACCTGCCAAATTTTTTAAACTCATCAGCAAACCTTCCGTTTTTTCACTCACCCCATCTTAAACAGTGACAAGGCTTGGAAGAAAGCTGAATTTTGGAGGAGAACTGAAATAGCTGGAAAAATCTATAAATTTGATATAAACTATGCATGAAGATGTTAAAACGGGTTTTCCATTCCAGATTTCTACTCATTTCTCACGTGCTCCCTGCTCCCATGTTCCTCCTGTGTGTGCACACACTAATACGATGAGTGGGATGTGGAGTGCGGGGGAAAACGCACAGAAAGTAATATTTGCATTGTGGGAGTAGAAATGTCAATTTTCTGGCTTGTGGGCTGGCTCCAAATGTACGCCTGTAAGTAAATAAAAAAAGAGAGACGACTACTTTACCTTCTACTCCCATTTTACTGCTCCACCTTAGACACTCGACTGGAGTCTATTAAAATGGTTATAGCTATAACTTGTATAAATGTGTCTAGGCTCTGGAATGATGATGATGATGATGACGATGTTGTTCCACCCCAGTGGATTTCCAGTGTTGGAGAAATATTATCTAGATTAAAGGTTGAGCCTTATCCATGTGTTCCCTAAGCTTTGTGTAGGAATTAGGTGGGAGTGTGGTGGAAAAAATCAATCAATTCCTTTCCACTGTTCTTACGCGGTGGTGGAGGTGCTTATATCAGATCCAATACGCAGCCCTATTTCCTCTACCCGGAACATACATAAATTTATTCATAACTGCGCCAGGAACGTTCTGCACTTTGGAGTTTGGATCGGCTCAGGAGTGCTGGATTGAAATGAGTAATTTCCTTTGTTTTCCTTTGCAGCAGAAGCACTTTTCCCGGCTACGGCTTAGGCCTCACTCACTCTACCCATATTTATAGCTAGGCAACCTCCAAAATGAATACAAATATTTAAATGTGAAATAATGCAGCGTGGGAGAGCAAATATTGTGGATTGTGAGTTAAATTAAAACAATGCAACTTGGCAAACAAGGAACGGGACGTGTGGCAAGCTATTTTCTGGATTGTAGTTGGATGGATGGGGTAAAAATAACAACAGGGAAATGAGAGTCACGCGGGGTGGGACAAAGCAAATATAATTTTCATTTTGATTTCTCACTGCCACGCATAATGAACCATTTCCATTCTACCCATTTTCCCTCCAAAGTTTCTCGCCAACTCCACAAGGGAAATAACAAAGAGCAATAGCAATTTGGTAAATTCTCCTACATCTTGATCGAAATCCAGGAGAGCTCCGATAATAAAGCTGCGTCTGACAGAACAATACGGGGAAAATTATTGGATTGGATTTTACACTAACAATTTAGCCCTCTTGGTAGTGTACAGGCGGGGAGGAGGGATTAATGGATAGGTCAATGCGATTCCATTATCCCCATTTCACTTATTCACCTTCCTCCAAAATTCAATAACTTTTAGTGGGAGGTATGGTATGGACTCGTCCCCATTTAATGTGGCCATTGTTGTTGCTTTTGATAAGATTAAATTTCACCCAAACATGGAAAGGACAGATTTTTTATATTATATTTGTTTAGCAAAATTGAGAAGGCTGCCTAGATAAATTAAGGCAGAAGAATCAACATGATTATCACGAAAGTTACGGATATGCAAATCTCTCTCGATAAGACTGTTTACCTGGGGGCCATACCCAAATTTCAGCCTTTTTGCACATAATTTCCACGTGATAAAGTAATCATAATCAGGGTTCAGAAGCCTTATCAAGAGGTTTCATGCAGTTTTGTGGAACATTTTGTGCACGTCAAGAAAATGCTTTTGCCACGCTTCGTCATTATCCCCTACGCATTTGCATTTTTATGTCCCCATTCATATGCTCTGATATGGCATGGTCCTGTGTGGGTGACCTTCCCCTTCTCTGTAGTCAGCTTTAGAAAATCTTATTCATTTTGCGTGCGAAATTTATGGACACTTTTTGTTTCCAATGGAGGGGAGCCAACACTCCAAAAATCCCTTCTCCTTTATACCGCAGTGGAAGAGTTTTGGAAGGGAATTAGAAATTAAATGGACAAAGCCTCCTTATTGGTGGCGATGGTGAAGGTAGTGGTGGATGATGGTGGTCGTCGCAGTTCGATTTTCTTCCTCCTTTCGTCCCTAATGAAGCAATAAGTTATGTTAGAATACTATGCATATATATTGCATGGGAGCGGAACCTATCCCCCAACATGTTTGGTACATGGACATGGTGAAAAATTGTCAAGTCATTCATATAATATCTGATATGATATGATAT
Source organism: Lepidocyrtus paradoxus (assembly GCA_034696885.1). Taxonomy (NCBI): domain Eukaryota; kingdom Metazoa; phylum Arthropoda; class Collembola; order Entomobryomorpha; family Entomobryidae; genus Lepidocyrtus; species Lepidocyrtus paradoxus. The sequence goes on along the minus strand of JAQGAH010000221.1, from coordinate 49,611 downwards.
GAACCCTGCCATATTGTCCATTAGATGGGATGGGAAGTAGAAATAGAAAGTGATTGAAACAAAAGTAGACTAATTTTTCCTCTCCTTCCTCCCCATTTATGAGCGGAGCAAGTAACGTGACAGAACGTTGCATAGATTGCGAACCTCCTTCCTCTTCCTTTTTTCTCCCTCCAAGAAGAATTAAAGTAGGTCGACAAAGTTCATTGAACAGGAAATGTTAAGACAAGCCATAACAATGGCGATGATGATGACTATGATTAAGCCTTAAAAACACGATAGTTGATAGTGTTACATGGAAGCTTTATGCATGATTGGAGAAGGGGGAAAGCTTTCTCTCTTCAGCAGTGGAAAAAAGACATTGCACTGCGGTTGGGGGTGCAGTGCAGAAGTAGGAAGCGGAGTCTAACCTGGTTCGATTATTATTATGATTATTATTATTACTGTTTTGCACACAAAGGTGAAAACATACTAAAGGGTAATTGCTCCATAGAACAGGAGAAGGGGAATTTTTCAACTTGCTCCACTCCCGATCTCATGCCTCCTTCCTTCCAACTGTCGTGATAGGAGCGTGGAGGAGTTTTTTTTAATAATTATAATGGGATTTTATTGGTGGCCATATAGGAGCACGTACCACACTCAGCATTTCTCGCTCTTGGCTCATCATAAAGAAAAGAGAAATTTCTTGGCCGCTGAAAATACATGGAATGAGCCATGGTCATATACATCACAGGGAGCACATAACCCAGAAGGTTATTAATGATAGTTTGACGATAGGCCTGTGCAACTTAAGGCCCGTAGCTGAGGCGAGTGGGAAAAAATATATTTAATCAGAAAATCCAATCAAATCAGCTCCTCTGCTCATAAGATATACGCAATTTCAGAATGGATGTTGTTTTTGTATAACAAAGAGAAACCCTTTCTTAAAGAGAACTGGGAGGCCTGACTACCTAAGACCGTTAAGGGCTTTCACTGCAGTTCCCTCTCTCCTCGTGTGCAATGGGAAAGCTCACTTTCCCTCCGAAACGGAAGTTTAAGGTGGAGAGGTGCTGGTGTAGTGCTGTTCTCTCCCAATCAGCCCATAGTTAAGTACAAGTGTTTGTTGCTGGGAAGGAGAAGCCTTGTTTTTTTCACATGCAAACTCCCATCCCATAATTTTTTTCTATACCGCACATTCACACAAGTTTATATAATTTGTCTTGCGACAGGTCAGAGCCTCAGTCCCGGCAAAACTTTTTTTTACTGCAACGAAAATATTATCTTTTTTGTTGCCTTAGCGTGCTCCTGCGTAATTCCAGGAATTTGCTGGGAGAGAGGAGAATAAAAGGGGAGAGAATCTTGGAATGGCTGTATGGTCACGTACAAGGCATACATTGTGTGTGGTATGTATGGGATGTGAGATGGGAAAAGGGAAGTGCCAGATGCACTTTATACTGCAGGGGAGGATGTTCCCAGCAAATATGGGAGAAATATATGGCCATAGTTACATAACAGATTATATGTGCTGTGGTGAAGGGGAAAAAATCTTTAAAAAAATTGCTTGGCTCACTCGCTCGCCATATGTGTAATATATTATTATGGTATGAGGGTTATCATCATGCAAGTCAGATAAGATGATGAGAGAAAATGAAAGCCAAGTTTGCAAAAAATTAAGATTTTTTGCTTTCTCCCTCTTTGTGCTGTGGACCACAAGTTGTGGTGTGGAGTAGTTGGGCTGGCATATTTATATCTTATCTTGTGTGGAATGTTGTTTTTACAAGAAAAGTCCATCTTGTTTCATCCTCTTTCTTATGTTCCATGACCCCGTTCATTTTTCATCATTCAGCTAACCAACCATCAGTCATGTTTTCTGTTAGGATTTTAGTCCTTTCAAGGAGTCATTTATTATTTATCCTTGTTTTTCCTCTTGTGAAGGATAGCACACATAGCCATCATCTAGATAATATGATCCCACTCGGGTTTCTCGAAGGACAAGATAGTTTGTTCTCTGTTGGCTCAAAATTACACATTCCTCAAGGAAAGACCTTCACTAGCCAAGACTTGATGTCATGAGCATGGAGACTCTAAATAAGGGAGGATGAGAACAAAAAAGAAAGTTTGCATAATGAAGTATAGCTGAATGGAGATTGTTGAAAATGTGGAAAGTGCTGTAAATTCCCTAGTCCGGTAAAAAAAACTTTCCCTTAATATATTTTTGACCGTGGTCATATTATTTCATATGCTCCTGTAGCTTCTCATCTGAGCAAACCGCTCATCTTTGGAGGAGTGAGAAAGGAGGACAATCAACTTCAAAATGAGTGTTTTATATAATTCCCGTAGTAAAAATTGATGAAAGGGATTCATCAAGAGGAGAGTTAGCTTTTCATCAACTTTCTTCTCAATATATCTGTGGTTGGGGAACTAGGAGAAAGTTTTGAATTCTCGGTTTGAACCATGAAAAGATTTGAGGTTTTATCCCAGTTTAAAATTATTCAGAAAAAAATATGCAAAAGGTGTAAGGTATATCAAGCAAGCCTATTCGATAAACTGCATAGGGATTTTGTGCTGAGTGAAATTTTGTTAAAAAATAACTCCCTTAAAAAATAACATCCTCCCGCCACCTCCCCAGTTATCATCATCATCAAGGTATAGCCAAAGTTAAAAAGTTTGGAGGTATCCTACTCCCCCATCAAAAAACTCATTTCATAGAAAGGACGAGGGAAAGTTACATGAGTGGAGTCACAACAAGTCAGTGCAGGATTTCATTTTGTTTGGAGCTCATCTCATCCCATAACAAGGTCCCTCCTCATCATTATCATGACAAGGTTTATACTCTCGTGAAACTGGAGCAGAGAAAGTAAGACTAGTGCAGACTACGGAAGTCTTTTGTAATTGCATTTTCTCCTCCATATCCCTCCATATAACCAACCGCATAATAAGTACTGAGCATCATATGAGCCTCCTTACAACTGACGAGGGAAATTGGAGAGGTTTTCCAGGGAAAAAATTAAATCATGAATAAATATTATCTAATAACGGGCAATATTTATGCCATCAATTTATATTCCCACTTTATCCCGCAGAAAACAGGTCCCCCTCTGGGGACATGCTTTCCCCTTATCATCCCCCATCCTTGCTTATCTCAGTGGCAAAACTAAAGTTACTGTTATGATGATGTAATAAGGATAAAGTCATTCCATGCGCGTGGCATTATTGCAAATTGCGAATATGGAGTGCATGGAGGGAGGAGGCACTCAATAAAAACTTTCTCGGGGAACGGAGATGAGAAAAAAATCCTCAAAGAAATCTCAAATGCAAAAGGACATGGGCGTTGGTGACATTAAATTTCCGTCCGCAGTTGTTCCTCTCCACTCCCATTCAATAATAATAAATGCCTTTATTATAATATGGTAAAATCCAGTCAATATAATTACAAAATAATTATACTCTACTTTATCCCCCCAAGTAATTTAATTTATCACATGATTATAAATATCAGCAGGAGCGAGCTTTAATTTGATTTCCTTTCCCAGTCCCACACACTGCCAAAGCATTCCACTTTTTTTTATTAATTGTTTCCGCATTTAACTCCCTGTTTGCCAAAATGGGACAGCTGTTTACTTAAGGAACTGGAGTCGTTAATTCTTCCCTTTTCATGGCGTCTCATTAACTCTGATACTTTTCTCCGAAAATGAAATAAATGGGCCAAGAGTAATAATAACAATTATTACCACCTGGGCCCCCATACCCACCTCCAAAAGTTGCGATAAAATATTATAATCCACTTAATAAAAATAATGGACTTGCATTACAGTTAACAATTATGGTGGTGGAATAAAATTAATGAATAGAAGAGGAAGGTTAGCAGAGCACAAAGGCATAAATATAAAATGGTGCATGTTTATATTCCCTAATTTATGTAAACATTAAACTGATCGGTGTAATAAATTCAGAATGTGTCCACCACCAGCAAAGCCTGCCCACCTCAGCATAAAAAATTAGCGCAATTACTTATTAGCAAAAACATACTTATGCGTAGTTTGTCATCTGACGGGAGATTATAATTTTCGCTGACGTTTTTATTTTCTTCCATCCATCCGGGCCGTTCAACCCAGGAGGTGGAAAGGGCCCGGGATGAAATGTCTAATAATATGGGAGACTATTATAGCTGCATGGAAGGTGGGGGCAGCACGAAAAGCATTTAATGCATAAACATATACTTATCAAAAGTCAGATGGGGGGATTGCTCCTGGAAGTTAATAAATGTCCCATTCGTGACGGGCATCGTCATCCTCCTCCTCCCAAGGAATGGGGAAATCGGAATGACCAGCTGACTTTGATAATAACGATGTGAACCCCAGCGATTGCATTAAAGCCAGCGGTGGCGTCAAACCCTTCAGCTATACGCAATGGACATACATAAGTATATAGTTACTACTTTCACTTGGGACTTCCGACACACCAAACATACACCTTCCTTACTCCTCTTATGCATTTATTATATTAGGCTATTATAAATTTTAGAGCAACTTTTATTCTTTTGGAGTTGCTTAGTATTTTGTAGTTTGGCATGTGTGGCGAGGCCTATACGACTTGTAGGTCTACATGCTTGAAAGTTCCTTCCGTGAGTCGTGTCGTCGTCGTCGTGAGTAGTGAACTGTGTTGGATGGAGAGAGTTCTGCAGATTGACTTGCGGTTTTAGCCTTCCTCCAAAAGTCTACCTTTTCGCGTACAACTACGCGCCTCGACTCTGCGTGAGTGCTCATATTACACTAATTATCCTGCATCAATCTTATTAAAAGGGAATATTAAAAGCCTTTTCCAATCAAGTTGTTTGTGTGCAGCCAGCCGGGGGAAAGCGATTAAGATGCTCGAAATATATTATATTAACCGTAATATTATTACCTATATGTCGCCCCAATGTATTATTCATATGTCTCTATACTTTACACACGCCAGCTAATGCTTAAATATTGATAAAATTCGGTTGGAGGGAAAAGAAAGGCTTCAACACAACAGCAACTGGACGTACACGAGCTTACAGTCCCCAAACCAATGTTGATCCTATCATGTCTAGACCACTGTCTTTTATCTTATCAAGACTTATACGAGACCTTATAAGATCCTTTTTACCTAATTTTACGTAAATGTATTCTCCCTCCAAGATCCGTGTAAGATCCATTCGTCTTCCCTGTAGGTATTATGTTCTGCTTATATTTACCTGCTGTGGACCCTGTGTACCTTCCCTTTTTAATCTCCCCCAGCCATAAGTATGAAAGGGAGGCAGACAGACGGTCTTGTTTGCTATTGTGTAATGCATGGCCCGATTTTAATACGCATTGCGAAAAATTTACTCCTGTCAGGCCTCCCTCCCTCCATGGGCTGGAGCTAATGTATTATAGAGGAGCTGTTTGGGGTAAGCCATGAAGATGCTACGTGAGTTCATGTACTTTACTGCTAATTTTAAAACAAAAGCTAAGCCATCTTCATCGTGTTCACGTTCATGATCATCATCATGATCATCATCGTGATGATCATTTCCCAACAACTACACACATTCCCATTCCCATTCCCTGGATCCCCTTTGCTCACACGACTGAACTTTCCTTGCGGTTTAAGTTTATGAATAAAATGGAGATGTTTACCTGCTTTCTGTGTACTCCCTGGCGGAACGGAAACGGGGCGGAGGGCTACGCACAAACATACACATCTATTTAAAGATTAATAGTGGGATAGGACAGGAGAGGTCTTACAGGGATTGTAAATAAATTTACATATTGGAGGGAAATCCTAACGCTCATTGTTATAGTCTTCATCTCGAATCTACCAAATAGCAACTAGAGCTAGAGCTATGTCCATGCGAGATGAACTAAGCATAGTAAAAAGAAAACAATTTCCATTTACTTAAGTAATCGTGTTAATTATGATGGTCATGACGGTTGGACCTCTCGTTGGATTATTCAATAAGTGAAAGAAAATCCCCAAAGTCATGATCCGATCGGAGAACACTTTCTTGGGAGAAGCTGACCATGTCCTATTTATACTCCTACGCCTTTCTCTCTCTTTCCTAGTAAAATTGCGTGTGTTAGTCCCAGACCATATTCATATTACATACCAGTTCGCACCACGACAGGGTCCCAACCTATCAACTTGTTTGCAACAAAAAAAAATTGCAACTTTGTTGACGGAGCCAGAAAATTATAGATTTTAGGAAGGAGGAGGAGAGGGAAAAACCGCTCGCATTCAGCACCCAAAGACCAAAGACCGTAACAGCTTGTTTTTTATTCGTAAAAGGAGCTGAACCAAACCATACACGGCTTCTTTCCCTTGTTTGTGTGAACATGAGCTTGAGCTTGAGAATTAAAGGGGAATGAAAGAGTTTTTTGGGACGAAGAAGAAAAAAATATTGTAAGTATGTGCGAGCCTCTGTCTTTTTCTCTCCTTCCCTCTTGAGTGGAGCGAAACGAAGCATAAGCAAGTAGAAAAGGCCGTCATCGATTGGTTCCTAAATCGATTTTTCCTAAGCGATTCTCTTCTCCTCGTCAGAAAAAAAACTTTACTCCTTTCCTCACATCCTTCAACCTTTTCTCCCTTGTTCGGCCTTAAAAAACCGGAATGTTTTAAGGGGAATTGAGTGTAAAGAGAAGTCTCCTTGAGAAGCCTGTGCGTCTTGGCCGGGAAAATTACAAGGGACCACAACAACTTCACCCTGTCAAGCCAAGTCATAGACACATATTTTTTTTCTTGGCGTTTTTTTCTCTCTGTTAGCTCACCTACTTTTTTAATCCACTCTCCATTTTTCTCTGCTAACCTAGAAATAAAGACATGACATGAGGATCGAGGTCCGGAGGAGATTGTATGCAGGATTCAATTGTGGAAATGTCCGCGTCTTCCGAGAAAAAAAAACTGTAAATCAGTCCAAGCTTTTTTTTGTGTGTTATGTCGTGCAAGTCACCAGTATCACCACACAGCATCCACATATACTCACTCCCACATTCACTTTCCATCCATTCTCCTCCCGAGTTTCATACGCTTCAAGTTGACTTATCAAAGTGGTCGATAAAGGAATGGCGCGGTTTTTTAGGGAATGAAAGGGAAGAAAGTGGAGCATTATTGGAAACCGTCAAGTCTACGGAGTATACATACTTATGAGTGGGATTGTGGGCGTGAAGCCATAGCACTTTTAGCTCTTTAGTCGAGTCTCCTTTCGTCGGTGAAAGAGAGGAATGTTGTTTTATGTAAACAGGAAATTCCAAGGAAAACATGGAGAATGGTGAAGTGGCTCCCATCATCATCATCTTAAGAAAATATACCAGAGTGGAAGGAAGGAGAAGGTGGAACCAGAGCTGGAATGGGATGGTGTTGGTGTGGTTATGGTACTTGAAATCAGCAAAAAAGGCACTTGTCTTCACAATTCCAACTTTAGTAGGATGCCATGCAAGAAATTCCATTTCTTCCTATCAATTTAGCGCAATAAGATAATGGATATGGGCTAGTGGGAAGGGGATAAAAATGGATGGCTTTAGCGTGAAAATCCAAATTAAGGCGTAACACACACGTTATGTGCGTAAATAGTTGGTAGCTTTGCAAAAACAAAAATGTTGCAAAAAAAATTGCAATTAAAGACACTCACTATAATTCGTTCACATATCACATACCTCAGAGGTTCCCTACCCCTCAAACATATGCGCCATATCCCTTCAGCCATGTAAGATTTGAAGGGCCATCAAATCCAAGATATCATCCGAAACGACTGCGAAAGCTCATATATGTGAAAGCACTCCAGGTCGTACTTGGTACATTAGCATTACGACTGCTTCGGTGAAGTCATATGGCGAAATGCGTAATAAAGTGCAGTTCTCACAACGACGCATTAAGAGAAGGATGATGATTACGACTGAAAACTTAACGACCTGTCTTGTACACATCAACTACATTTACCTTATGTATTTTAGTGTCTTGAAGTAGTAAAAAATATATATTTTGCTCTCCTCATAAAACCATAAGGGGAACCGTAAAGACTTTTGATGTTGTCATAAGAAGTGTAACATAAACAGCGAAAAGCTCCTGACCGCTGCACTGTCCATCATTATTGTCCTTTAATGTACTTTGCGGTTGCATTAAATGTCAGTTTACTCCCGAGATAAATACCAATTTCCCAAAACTTTAACGGGGATCAGGATGACCAACAACGACGGTCACTGTACCCTTCCCCACCAACCATCATCATTATATCGTAACGATAACATGGTCAAAGCCATGAAAACACAAAAGGACAGAGGGACTATGGCTCCAACCATAAATTCCAATCTATGGAGGGTGTGATATGAATGCAATTTTTTCGCAAATATAAATACTTTCCCATTTTTATAGTTTCTTCCCATTCCTTTTTGATATTTTTAACTGTCCGTATAAAACTGACTGTCTTACAATGAAAGAAAATGTACATAAAAATATATACCTATCTTACTTTCTCCCTCCTTTTGAAAAAAATGACAAGTTGGTTTTCCTTATCATGAACTGTTTCTTCTTCTTAGTGTCTGTATATCCTATTCACTATCATCTTTTATGGACTGATGGTGGTGGGATGCTCATCCTGACTTATAAGCTGGATGTCCCATGACTTCACTTTTATTCTTCAGTCAGAAAAAAGAAATAAAACTGGTTTCAAAGAAACTGATGGGAGACCATTGAAGGGCATATTATTTCTCTGCTTGCATTACCCTCAATGATATTATGACTGAGGGGGATAGTCACTTGAAGAGAGAAACAGGAAGGAAATGTCAGAGTGTGACTTGCCGTTTGCCAAAGTGCACATTTTTACTATTATTTTTCTCCCCTTTAAAAAAAACTACACATATGAGCTATATGTTTGTTTTACTGAAGCATTATTTTCTTCCAGTGGAGCTGTTAAAGATACAAGTTGAAGCTCACATTCCCACACCCATATTAGACTACACCTGGTGTACTCATATCAAAATGAGTTTTTACTGTGGGGTGTAAAAACACAGATAAAAAATGAATGACTGGACATTATAATGCAGTTCAACTTGGGATTGGCATGGATGCGAGATGCTCACATCAGTACAGTTACTTGTGGCCATTCGCTATTTGCCCAAGTTTTTTTTTGCGCACAGTATCAACCTTATGGAGGAAGATGAGGGAAAGATATGCGTACAAGCATATAAAATTATACGGGGAAGTTTAATGGGCAAAAAACATTATTTGTGGCTGAAGGGATATGGGAAGTGATGGGGATATTATCTTACTTTGACGTAATAAGCTTCCTATCTCCCTCCCTCCATTTGGGCTGGGGTGAAGGAATGGAAGATTTTTATCGACAAGTTGGTATTATTCATCGGTTGTTTTGTAGGTGGTGGTGGTGGTGATGGCGGTGATTGAAGCCATGTCTCATTTTATGTGCCTTCCTTCATAAATGTTGTTGATCGTGAAGAAGCTCATAAATGACTGGGGATGTATGACCGCCTTGGAAATAAAATAGATGAATATGAGCCAACTGCAGCAAAAGTCGAAGATGCAAAGTCCAGACAAGGGTGAAGGACGGGAAAATTTAGTTTGAATATTACTATTTGGAATTCATTTTAATTTTTGTGCCTTCAGAACGAAACTGAGAAGCGAGCTGTTTTCATCTCAGATATTCGAAATGGAGTTCAAGTCGAGGGCAAAGACTTTCCCGAGATGGGTGGCTTGGGTGGTTGACAGGGAAAATACATAAAAAAGTTTTTTTCTCCACTCTCCTCCTCAAAACTTTTCAGTTTTCCCCTATTATCATCCTGATCGTCAATTTGTGTGGGCTTCGTGTCTCCTCCTATTTCCCTCCGTTCCATTCAACCTTCAAACTTTATTTTTGTTTAAAGAGGAAATTTCCTCGTGTTCCCGACTCAAAAAAAGATATATAGAGATGGGTGTAGGGGGAAGGGAAAGTGAGCAAAATATGCGCTGTCAGTGAGGAAACAAGTAGTCAGGTTTTTTTTACTGAATGAGAATTCATTCCGAATACTTATGGGCTCTAACGAGTCTTAAATAATTATTTTTCTTTAAGAAAGGGAGACTAAGTGGGAGAAAGAAGCTCAAACAAAAGTAGTGAAGAGGAGCGATGTTGAACGTGTTATTCTATCCATTTTCCCATCCTCACACGCTTGTTAGGAGGAAAATGAGGAGGAAAGATCAGAATTTACATATTTGCTTGACACGTTCAAAAGTAAAATGTGTATCCACAAACCGGAACCAGTTTTACTTATTGTAAGATGTGTAGTTTTTTTCCCCAACTTGGGGAGAAATTGAATGGGAGAAAGGAGACGAGTTCAACTCTGACTTTTTTTAACAGGATGGGTGAATGGCATCCAAAAAAAGATGCGGAGAATCGGAATGATGATGATGATGATTATTTTGAATGGATGCGGTGTGAATGGTAGCCAACCACACAGTTTTTACTACTTGAGTCAGGCAATCCCATCCAAACTGTTTTTCTTCTCTTATCACATATATATAGCTTGATGTGGAAAGTCATATCAATCCTTAACAATAAATTGTATACAAGCATAAGAATAAAAAGATATTTCTCCCTTCATCTTCATCCCGCTCCCTTTCTTAGTTACGATTAGTTATGCAAGAGGCTTCACACATTTTATCTTGAGAAAAGTACATCCATCCACTTTAAAAAGTCTCCTCCAGCCCATTCCCATCCTCGACTATCAGGCAGGGGGAGAGAATATGGAATAAGCGGAGAAAATTGGGAGAAGTTATTAGACTAAGCTTAAGCACGACCGCCACACATGGTTTAAGTAAAAAAAGCAGAAGATGAAAAGTTGGATGGTGGAAAGAAAGTTTTTGTCTTAGAAAGATGGAAACTTTTTCCCAACCAAAAGTTGGCGGAGGACACTAAATGCACTTGCTCTCATTTATATATACATCTGCTTATAGAAGGATGTAAGGAGGAAGTATTAGTGAAAAGATTATAAAAATTGGTAATTTCTTGGGTTATGCTCTGGGATGATGGGATGGAGGCAGGATGAAATATAAAAATCAAAAGATACAAGCCGATAGCCATTTTCCAATCTTGCAAGTTCAAGGGATAAGGAAAACGTGTGTAAAAATGCATAAAGAAAATATCGCCATGTCAAAAGAAAAGAGCGTTCTTTTTACTACAGCATAATATGATATGACGACCACCCACCCACTATCCCGAGTTTTTTCTCCTTTTGTGTTAGGCATTTTTTCCCTTTTTCTGCGGTTTTTCTTGTGGCGGTGGGGCCACCTCCCAGACATACTTTCCTTTTGGATGGTTGGAAGAAATATATTCTTGTTGGCAGACGTGCCACCTAATCTGGAAGGAAGAGCCAGAATAAGGGCTGTAACACGCAAGATGACAGATTTGGAAATATGAGTGGAGAAGGAAGACAACCATGAAGAGGGAGAGAGATGAGCATATTTTATTTGGTATGAAGGAGATCTTGGGCTGCTATAGCACTACCTCTTATACAAAAGGGAGAAAGCTGGCTCGAGAAAGAATGCCGGTTACAGGAAAGGATAGCACTTCTTCTAACGAGGAAATATGGGGGAAGGGATGAGCCCAGTCAGGAAAAAAAAACTCTTTTTTTGTTTGGTCTCATGAAAAGTTATCAGAATATGGAGCTGACTAGAGCATACTTATCTTTTGGGGAAGAAAAAGTCTTAAAGATAAGAAAAGATTTTTTTTTCTGCTCTGAGCAAAAAGAAAGTCTGTAGTTATTACTATGCATAAATGATAATATCTTTCATTCCTAAAGACAATTTTAAATATGGTCACCGGTCACGAATCAAGATCCTTTTTCATTCTCCCATGCATACTGTAAAAATGCAAGTTTTAGTTTGCTAATTTGTATTCCATTTTGTTTACCTTTTTCAGACTTGATGAACCAGGACGCCAAAGTGTATAGTTTGGAGGTTTGAAACTACCGGGATTGGAAAAAATGGAAAGGTGGAGTAACCCCAAAAAAGAGAATGTCGTTTTAGGTAAGTTACCATAATTAAAAGTGGATGTTCTTATGTACGTACGATATTTGAAAGTTCAAGTCCGCATCCAACCAAAAAAATCCAACATTTTGGCTCCATTCACTATTTTTAGCATTCCAAAGTAAAGTTGGGATTGTTGGGAATGGCACTCAGAACATGTAAGAAATCGTCAGCGATTCTTCCTGATGACGATACCAGACGGTGAGGAAGGTGTGAGCTGCATAATCGCTCTCATGTCATACCCATGTCAAGAATAAGAAAAGACGATTTTTCCCTGTTTTCCTACTTCTCAGAAGAAAACATTGTCGTGACAGATTTTTATCATATTAAAATTCTAATGTCATCCACAAAACACACACATTCCCGACTCCTTCCCAGAATTAAGGGGTATGGTGGTGGTGTGGGGGGAGGTGGACCGACACATAAAAGTTGGAACGTTTTTCTGATAACTTTTCCCCCTGTCATTTTCTACATTAAAATAAGGTGCGCAAACCTGGGTTTGCATGATGAAGGGAAAAAATCAGAAAGACTTAGTTCATTCCCAATCGGAATATGAAATGAGGAAGAAAAAAAAAGGAAGTTAAAAAAACCTACATATTTTTTTATATTCGGTAAGAAAAAGTTGTAATAAATGGGATTTTTTTTTGTTCCCATGTAAGGAAAACTTTTTTTTTATCCTTTCAATCTTTCCTTCCCATCCCCACCCCCACCATCATACCAGCCAGATGAGAGGAAGTATTTTTCCCAAGTCCTTCCTCTCCCTTTGTTAGTACTCTGGGAAAAAAAGTCAAACCAATCAAGTACAATCAGGTACTTGAAATATTTTCTGGGGCCGATAAGGCGAAGAGAAAGTTGGAACTGATTATTGACATCTTATTGAATATCAAGTAGATATTATGCGTCATCAGGAAGAAAGGAAACGGGAGAAGTTAGAAGAGGGCGAAAAATCACAGAAAAAAACTTGGCTGGAATCATCATATCTGATAAGATAAGCTACACATATGAGAATGGATAACAGACATGGAAGTATTTTAAACACAGATATGGATTTTATTCCGGCGGAGAAAAAAATGCACCTGGAATAAAAGCATTTTCATAGTTGGGAGGGGAAAAGTCACATAACATAACAGTAACATTTTGCTCCAAACAATTTTTTTCCCTGTGCTTTCTCCCCTGTCTTTCCCAAACATATGTCAAGCAACCGGAGCTTGTACACCGGGAGGATAGGTAACACTCTGAGAACATTTTATTCCGGTTGCTGGCTGGCACTCCCATGACGACATGAATCTTGTTTCAGCTTTATTGGTTTTTATAGGTTATTGCCGAGCTCTTCTCCACACAGTGGTCTCTTTTTATATTCCTCTGTTCTTAGCTAAAGGTGAGGATCTGGAGCTAGTGCTGGTGGAGGTGGTGGCAATGAGCATGAGGATAGTAATGGCAGTACTAAAAGTGAACATGACTTTTTAGCTTTACGAGCATGTGAGCAGAGATAATGATGAAGTCCCCTTTTTACTCACAAATATAAAGGAATGGAATGACAGAGAAAAAAATCCCCCCCCCTTTGTATGCACTGGTGTAAAATGGGGAGTGAAGAAAGTGGATGGACCTGAACATGGATGGACAGAGCTTTCATATAATTTTTTTACCTTTATTGCTTGCGGCAAAAAATGCTACTCGGGTGTAAGTGGAAATCCAGCAATATGTATTTGCGTTTGTAGTTGACCCTCGTGGACCTCTCTCGCTTTAAAGATGTTTTCCCTGTCCTTCCCCTCTTACTCTTATGTCTTGATCATTGTAGTGTAAAGAGGAGTGGGGATATGAAGGAGGAAAGGACAACAAAGAAGAAACAAAAGGCAGGTTATTTATTGGAGTGAAGCTCTTCCTCATTTTTTATACCTCCACATCTCAAGGTTCCTCTTATGACGAAGATTCCAAACGAGATAATATATTTGGAGGGAACAGGAGGGGGAAATATTGGGCTCACGTCGTGTCATAAAAACCTCACCATGTCACAATCAAACATATATAAATCTATGTGAATGTGCAACCTGCATTTTTTATATAATTTAGAGCCGACGGAAGCATTAGTTTACTTTAAATGTGAAGGAATGAGGGAGAAACGGTTTGGAATGGAATATATATATTTGGGAGGGAACTGCGTTGGAGGATGCGGATCATCATATTATTGTGGGAGTGCAATGCATCTAGTGACGTGAGGGATCATTGTTGGCACGATAAAAGCAGGGCTGTTTGTCTTGAGGAAATGTCCCCGGTTTTTTATATTACTTTGGAATTGCACATTCATGGAGGGAGAGGATTTTTATTTTTATTTGGGAGGGAACAGAAGGCCATTGTCTTAGAATATTTTCTGGGAGGTTGCTCCAACTGTACTAGTGGACATTAGGGAAGGAGATTGAGGTGCATACGAAATGACCGGGGGATACACAGATGTAAAGTGAATGACCAGTTATGCTCAGTTTTGTAGTGGACATGATGGCATTCCAGTAAAACGACCATTTCTCAGAGATCCACCTTAATATGAATTTATTGCGCGGGATAGTTGTTTTTAGAAAGTGGTGCTGGGGATTGGATATGGAGGAGGGAGCGACATGTTTTCGCATTCCAAATAGGTATGTTGTTTAGGAACGTAGGGAAATTTCTTGTATTATGGCTGTTGCCATGCTGTAAATAGTTTGACCTTTGCAATGGCCAATTTTGGAAAAGCAGGGTTTGGAAAAACAATCTCAATTTATAAAATTGTTCGTGAAATGCAAAATGCGGTTATAATTAATCCACACATCCCATTTGAAGATTTCACTGGAGAAATATTTCTCTTTATTTTACCCAACTACTGATCTTATCCATCCACATTTTATACATAAAAAGACAAACATAGTTAAGTAGAGGAGGAGTGAAAGTGTTCCGTCAAAAGACGAGTATAAAAAAACATCCTGAAAATCTTTATTTGTGCTTGAAAACTACATAATTTTTTATTCTCCTATCCACCATCAGCATATCAGCCTGGAATCTGGAAAATAGCAAAATGCACACATATTATATTTCCAGGGGAGACGTCATCCACATTTTCTCCTCTCCCCAGAATAGGGAAAGAGCGAGAAAGAAAAGGAATGGGAATGCGGCTCTAATCTAGATATTTATTTGGCAAGATGCCGGTCCGGCAGAGTAGAGATAAAAAAGGAAAGACGACGAAAAGAAAAAGGGAAGAGAAGGGAAAAAATCAAAAAAAATAAAGAAGGAGGCTGAAATGAATGAATTTTTTCCTTCTTCTCAGCCGTCCTTTTCATTTCTTAAGCCTAAATGCTGCCTGCCGCCAGAGAAGGAATGTCTCATGGAAGGAGAAAGTTGGGGAATGAGGCAGCATCTCTTTCCCTCTTGCTCTGAGACTATATATTTCTTCAATGAGAATAATAACAATAAGAGAAGAAAATGAAAATAAGATGGGGAGAGGGGAAGCCCTGATTTTGACTCTGACTGGAGGAGGATATGGGATGGGACGTGGAGAAAACATGTTTTTTATGCAGAGAATTCCTCCTCCATTCAAGAAAAAATTATATTTAAGGAGATGAGACTCGACTCCACTCAACTAGCTGGTCTTTCTTTTCTATCTTGTCCCCGCTCTCAGGAAACGCATTCAAGGGCTTCCCTATCATATCTCCAAGAAGGGAAAATCAGAAGGCAAGGCAATTCATACCGGAGGATTTTTTCTTCTTACCCTCATTCAAAGATGCTAAATTGACGGAAAAAAAATTCCAAGCCTGACTTTATCTCCTTTTGAATTAGACAAAGCTCAGTTCCTAATGAAAAAGGAAATATTATCTTGCGAAATTTCACATGTGAGGTTTTTTCACAAGGGAAGGAGACTGAACAAGAGAATCCCCATCACATACTCCATATGGGTATTATTCAAGTTTATGACTTTGAATACGGCGGATACGAACATGTCATGTCATTCGGAGGGAAAACTAAAACTAAAAGTCATGTCAAATTGTCTTCATATTAGAATGGAAACTTTTTTATATTCATTTTGAGCAAAACAATAAATCATTGAATGAGTTTCTTTTCTTATGACTATGACTATATGACCGATATGAGTATATCAGATTGTCATTGTCATATAGCTACCTGGACATTTTTTGACTTGAGCATATGGAGAGGGATAGTGGCTGGGTGTTATATCCTTTGTATGCTTACAATCGACACGTGGATCGTAACTAAAATTCCAAAACGTCAAAGAAAAAAATAATAAAAAGATTGAATATCATACATAAGCAATGTCAAAGTCCTCCTCATGTCAGGAAAACATATTTCTCCAGAAAAACAAAAATAAAATGGGAGGTAAAGGAATGTCATAAAAGATGTAAATATTTCTGTTTGGCGTGACATCAGCAGAGAAAGTTGGAGCCCAGTAGGGACAGTCTAGCTGTCATAGACTGTGATAACGAGGATGACACTTTCCCTTCAAAAAAATATCGAAAGCATGATCTATTTATCTACCTTCATATTCTTCTCTTTTCAAACTTCAAAAATACCTTCACTTTTCTAAGCATAGTGCCTTGAAATGTAATTAATAAATTGAGTAAAGGTAAAAAACAAACCTTGAAAAATGCAAAAAGGATAATAAATAACCGTCAAAGTATTGGAAGCGTTTAAGTGCCGTAAATATTTTAGCTTTCGGTTCAGATACCAACTTCACTTCAAACCCGCTTTAAATCAACCAAAACCAAAACAGGAACACTAAAATGGTCTCTACTTTTACCTTTCTTACATGTTTTTTTGTATATTTCTTTTTGGAGGAGAATCGAGAGAGCAAACCCTCCACTTAACTCTCTTAACCGTATATTCTTTATTTACTCAATCAGAATCAATGATGATCATGATGATTCCATCGTTGGAAGAAGTTCCTAATCAAAAACATGTTGTACCATTAGCCATTATAGTCTCCCTCCAAGAAGAAACCATTCAAGAAAAACCAAAAGATATTTTTGGTTGAGAGAACAAGGTAACCCAAACATGGAGCTATTTTCCTCCCTCTCAACTAAAGAGAGCCAAACCAAACATAAAAAAGTACAGGGATGGACAAACACAAATAAAACTCCATTAAAAAAAGCTCCAGCCATATGAAAGACAGGGGGAAAGGGAAAGTTTTTTTTCTTCTTTGTATTTTCCCTTTCTCATGAACTGTTCTTTATACATTTAACCTTGACCGAAGTAGCGAAAGTGTGGGCTGGGAAGGAAACATGCAAAAGTAAATAGGAAGGAGAAAACGTGCCCAATTCACAAAACATTCTCAACAATCATAGTTGATCGGGAGGGCTAACATACAGGTTGCGCTTGTTCTTTGTTGACCCTCAGCATAATATCGAGAAATGTAAACTTTACTTAGTTCCTTCTCTAATGAAAAGGGAGACAAGTAATGGACTTTACCTTTCACTGCATTTCTGAACCCTTGTTTGGATTGAGTCATTGAAGATATTTGAATTCGAAAGCGTTTTTTTGAAAGTCTGCTCATTTTTCTCGTGGATTTGATGAAGATAACAGGATTATGACCTGCCTTGGAAAGTCTCCCAAGTTTACTGTATTCCTTCCTTTTTTTCTCATAATTCTAACAAGGCCAAGTTTCCTTCACTTCCGGTCCTCATCTATAATTTAAAACTCGCTTTTGTCCTTCCTCCAAAGGAAGTCTAAAGAAAGGGAACTCAACCGGAAGAAATTCTCGAGAGAGTTAGATATGACAAGATTATATCGCTTATGCCACCCAAAGTAACATAATATCGTTATTAATACAAAAAAAACTAAGGAAAGGCTCTTTCTCCCAGAAAGCTTTTGTTCTTGGCTTCTCTCTTGCCATCAGAGTGGGTGGCGTGGTGTGGTGCAGTTCAACTGCACTTTTTCTTCAATATTCCCTCAAGAGCTCCATCCAGAGACTAGATTTCCTGTTTATTTCCTCCATCCTCAAACACAAGTACCTTGAGTCTGTTTGGTAAACAGACGCGTGCGTGTATCCGCATCATCATATCATGTCATAATCTTACTAACAAGAAATAACTATTGTGGAGCCAGAGCCAAGAGTTTTTTTCCCTTTTTTATTTCTTTTCAACGAATCCTTAGAAAAAAGTGATGCCGGAACGGGAGAAAAATCTGCTAAAAAATAATATACTATGTCCATGTCATTCCGTCCCATAATAACTCCTTATTCTCCTGCCATGTTGTGATTATTTTCTCAAGGGTCAGTCACTCCCTCCAAGTCATCTTCTCCCACAAGTTGTTTCTTTTCTTTCGAAAAAAAGGAAACAAAATCTAATACGATTGCACTAAGCATAGGAATAGGAGAGGAAAAGCTGCTCCTTCTAATGTCCATCCATTTCACCAATAAGCTGTCCCCTCTCTATTGAAGGTTATGGGTATGTGTATGACCAAGACTGGGAAAAAATGTTGTGGAGTGGTCCATTCCAAATTGTAATACTTAGGATGAAATCCAGCTCTAAGAAGGAACTCAATAGGGTATTTAGCTCAGAAATATTTCCATTTGATAAGCTCTAGAATGGAACTAAGCTTGGGAAATATCATTCCATTAATTTGAGGAAGAAAGTTGACAATAAAATGAGAGTAGAT
Organism: Lepidocyrtus paradoxus; assembly: GCA_034696885.1. Lineage (NCBI taxonomy): Eukaryota > Metazoa > Arthropoda > Collembola > Entomobryomorpha > Entomobryidae > Lepidocyrtus > Lepidocyrtus paradoxus. The sequence continues at coordinate 30,987 of JAQGAH010000221.1, read as the reverse complement.
ATATTTATGGGTAATAAATTTTAAAACAAAATATTTTTAATTGAATTGAAAATAGCCATAGCCTCTTATCGACCATGTAGGATCTTACTCAAGCAATTTTTTCTTCAAGAAAGTTCTCGAGAAAGAAGCAAAATACGAATGTACTGTTTTGCCTCCCTATATTTGGCCATGTCATCATGCTCCTGTATATATGCTTATATCATATCCCACTTTGCATTAGATTCAATTTATTTTCCACGGAGAATTGATCCATTTCCTGTTTTCTCTTTCGAAATAAAAGGGAAGCAAGATGGGAAAGTATGATGATGATATTACTCCACCAGCGTGGAGCACTCCTCCACCTCTATAAAAACAACAATAAAGCAGGTAGACAACTCCAAATGTTCTAGTATCTTGCGTAATGGATTTGATGATGTGAGTGGGTGTGTGTAGCTGGCTGTATGGAGGGAACTTAGGTAGATTAATAAGTGACTGTATGAGATTGGAGTAAGAAGTATAAATGGAAGACGAGGAAAAAAACTACATTTTTCCCTTCCTCTAGAGTGGAGTAACTGAACATACAGGTTTTTTTTTGTTCTGCTAAGCTGGATTCATATAATATCCTATACTCCCATCACAAAGGTTCTTTTTCCCTCGGTATTCCCTAAAGATTTTTTTTTTCGAGAGGGAGAAAGTCCCCAACTTTGAGTGAAAATGGTGAAAAGGAAGATGAGCCTGGAAATGTTAGTTGAATGCGATATGTAATGGTTGGCTTACTGAGGACAGTGGAGAAAATAGGCTTTTGTTGGTTTCCCTACAATTTTTTTGTGTGCAAGTGCTTTTCTCCTTCTCCAGTCTCATCTCATGTGTCCCATATTATTTCATTTTCTTCCTGCTGGGAATAAACAGGTAGCGTACGTTTTTTTCCCTCGTTACTCCAGCATCTTTTTTTTTGCTCGGAGAGGGAATCCTGTTTCCAGATTATTGCGAGTTATGATGTCTCCGTTGGATTTCAAACAACAGCACATTAAGCTAGATGATATGGGGGGAAGCACAGGCGTGATGGGGTTTTACCGTTGTCTTGGTGATTGGGACTGGAATGACTCTCCACTCGTTTCAAGCTGTTGCATTGTTCATTTCCATTCATGTCAACAATCCTGCTTATCCCTGGTCATTTTAGCTGCGTTCGTTTACTGTCTCGATGTCGTAGCCTTTTTAAAGCGTAAATAATTAAAGTTCTTTTGTAAAATTGAGTGGGACAGCGCAGAAATGACGGGGGAGGAGGACATGATATAATTCCCTCCTTGATATAATTTTTATGCAGCTTTTTATCCCAGCAGGCTGCACTCTTAATACCTGCATAATTTATCTTTCCATTCCATTTTTTAATACATTTTCTCACATATCGATCCCAGCCCCATCAGCAAATCAGGATGACTAAAAAGCTGTACAAATTTTTGGAATAAACAGCAAACATGCTATACAGCTCCGGCTGTAAAGCTCAGACCAATATGCTCTTCCGCTGAACAATGGAATGACATGATGGCATGTCAGTAGCGCCTGGTGAACAAGTGAGGATGGAGCATGACTACGCACATTTTCCCATGCACTCCACCAGAATTAAGCAGGAAGTGGAGGGATATCTGCATGGAACTGGAGTAGCTGAGCCCATATCATATAAAATATAGCCCATATACAACATTCTCTTGCTCTCGAGCTATGGAGGGAACAAACTCAAATAATAAAAGTAATAATCATTCCAGTACTAGCGAAAGGAAACTAGCATCAGCCGCACCAATCAACCATCACCACCGACTCCATCCAGTAAGCTCTTGATACTTACGAAATAAGCTCATCAATTATTTAGCCCAGTTTTCTTCCTTTTATTATCATACATCCGGCTTCGCCTCTCTCGGCAGTGGAGTTTCCCCAAAAAATATACAATACTCACTCACTGCCCATATGTGAGTATACTACACCATGTCATATGAAAGAAAAACCACTCTAGCCTTTTATGATATGACTCCAGCTTTAAAAAATCCAATACCACGAATGTCTGAGGCTCTGGAGTATGGTGCTGGAGTAAAATTATATGCTTTGAGTATTGCAATGCACATTTTTTTCACCAAAGGTTCAAGTTGAATGTTTGGGAGTTGTCGTTGTGTCGTCGTCCTACTCCTACTCTTAGCCAACACCAGAATGGAACTCGAGAATAATAAATTTCAGATGCCTTTTTCCCTTTTCCTGCTGTTCCGAACTTCCAAGGCAGGGCTTGTAAGTTTTTTTTTTCTCTGTGGTGGTGAGGAAAACTAGGCTTAGTTTACATATATGGAAGGGCAAGGAAACATTAGAGTGGACATTATTATTATTAGTATTATTATTATTGCTGAATATTAGCTGGGCTAATGGAGTTGCATAAGCTAATGCTGATATCCTTGAAAGGAGCTACTGGACTGGGGTTTACTCTCCAACTCACTTTCACTTTTCAGGCGTCATATGAGTGAAACTTGAAATTGCTAATGTGCTCTTGCTTTCTCTCCACATGTGAGCTCCTAGACGGTTTTGGCCATGGAGGGAAAATGCGACGATGTGGTTTGTGCCTATCCGTGGGATAGACATTATGCATTTAGGCAGGGAGGAATGTTTCGTTATTTGTTGTTGTGGTAGTTTTGACAGGTCAGAGGAACATTTATGGGATGATGGATGGTCCAATGGAAATGACGGGACGGGACGTGTTTTGTACTTTGCTTAGGGAAATGCTTTTTATGCTTAGTTTCCAATTTTTTTCCATGGGATTTGAGAGCTGGCCATATTATATGTAATTTATGCAAGAGTCAAGCAAAGTAACATTAATTTTACTGTGATGTCCTTTCGCAAGTGTGGTTGGTGGAGGGAGAAGGGTGAATTACACCGGACTACATATAATCCCCGGTAAATATTAATGGATTTGTTAGTCTGTGTGGTAACAGTGTATACTTGGGAGGAATATGGGAGTGGAAGGATTGCAAAATTATCCTTTTTCGCTATAATATTATGCTCGGACAAATCTACATAATCCATATTTTGCCATAAATGCTCACATGTCATGATAACTATATTGATTTATATTTTGACAGGGGATATGTTGTCCATGTTTTGGCTTTTTCCATTCAGGATGAGTCAACGTACTTAACTTGCGTAGTATTAATGTTTACGAGCAGTTTGTGATGGAGTAGAACAATTTCAGTGTATTTTTTGAAGTTGATGCCCCCCTGGGTGCCTATAAATGGTCTGTCTCAAAATGAAGAGATAATTTGGTAAAATTGATTTTACTACCCCGTTGATATTGTAAATTGGGGGAAGAATTTAGCAATTTAACTCAAATTTTTAAAGCTCTGTCTAAAACAGGGAAGGTCATGAAAAGCGGTGCATTGGTTAGTAAAACATTTGCACAATTACCAAATGATATATCTGTTAATTTAGAGATAGACCCCACATTGGGTCAAGGATCAGACGCGAATGTTATTTAAACAGTTTATATCTTTTTGGGGGGCGAAAGGATCACCATTCCAACTCCCATAAAGGTTGCCGCTGTTCCTGCCCTGGAAAGTGGGATTATGTTGACCCCTTCCCAATATATTCATCAGCTTTGGACGTGAACAGATTAAAGTGATAAGACTGACAAAATAAATTGGATTCCTTTCCCCCGTCTTCCTATTTTTATGTCTCGATACATTATACAAACTTTTGTCTATCCTATATTGGATGTAAAGCTGATATGAAGTTTTGTTCTTGGGAGAATAAATCCAGTATTTTTTAGCGTATTACCCTCCATTACACTTATAAGGACTAGGGCGAGGTCGACTCCACAGACATATAATCCCCTAACGGACTTACTATCGAGTCATGCATATATTTTGCTTAATGCGATGAACACGGAACATGACTTGGTTGAGAGTCGCCGTCTTCACGAAGAGTGACTCACTCTAATGCATTTACTTATCCTCCCTGTTTAGGAAATAGTTTCGGCTCCCATATAGCAAATGCAATTTTGTAGTCTTGAGTGGAAGGAGGGCTATCGGGAATTCAGAAGTAAGCAATAGTTATAGTTATCATCATGTCAAATATGCAGAAACATGGACGACTCTGTATAGTCATCGCAATATGCCATGTGAAAGTTTAGAATTGACATTGCACAACTATGCTTTTGAGGGACAAGCTCCAAATCGAAAATTTCACTGACGAGACTTTCCCATTCCATATGGAAGTTGGAGGTGAGCTAAGGTCATCGTTGAGTTTATTACGTGAGGTTTGTCAGGTCTATATTTCACCTGACAACATTTTGGAGACTTGGAGTCAACCTTGGATTTGACATTTGTTCACCTTGTCAATACCAAGTTATTCAGATGTCGAATATTTTCAATTCATATTTGTTTAAGATGTCGATAAGCCAAATACATGGACTTTGTTTTCTTGAAGTTATTATTCAAGTAAAATTGACATAACTTTTGCTATCCAAGATTTAAACAAATTCCCCTGTCTATATTATTTACCTTCATGTGTTGCAGTTTAACGCCATTATTAAATAATAAATGACTGATCTGGTAAGGAATCTCAATAGAATAGAATCGCAACAATGCAGACATTTGATATTCCGGATTTAACCCCCCCCCCCCCTCTCCGAAAAAGGGAGATAGTTGCATAATGAATGCTTCTTTTAACATAAGTATAGAATTAAGATGAGCTGAGCTGTAATGTCTCCCTCCCAATCCAAATGGATTTCCAATTTAGCCCCGTCCACAGCGTCTAAATTCGGACATTGTTTTTACTTTTGGGGCAAGAAGACGGGAAAATTTTAGCAGCCGTTTTTATTCACCGTTCCCTTCTCCCCGTTTGTTTGCTTTCTTTAATGATAATGCTTACATACACATTTGGAGGACGTGGATCTCCTCCGTCGTTAAAGTATCTTAAAAAATACCACATCACCCAGCCCAGCAACCATTAAAGTATCCATTACAGTTTACGGGCAGCTTCATAGGAAAAAAAATACTCCCGTATGGGAGGAAAGCCGGATGAGAAATCGAAACAAAAATCCATGCATGGAAAAACAAACAGTGAAAAAGAAAACATAAGCCAAGGAAAACTCTCTCTGTAGCTTGTTTAGTTTACCTATAGACTACATACACATAAGGAGGCAGTGGAATGACATGGGAGGTAAAGTGGATAAAGATGTAAGGATTTTTCTTCTAATTCCAAATGTAAACTATCCTCAGTGGAAATACCAGCTTCTGTCATTATTGGATTTCCAGACATCATTATCATCATCATGATCAACTCCCTCCATGTGAGTAACCAAGGGACAGTTTTTTTTGTCTTCCCATCTTGAACTAAACTACGCACGTTCCAATACTTGGAACTCACGACGAAATAAAAGGCGAGCTGAGGACTCCAGAAAATTAAAACCTTTCTGGGGACTACCTCCAATTGAGCCGGAGTGCCTTAGCTAGAGAGATTAGGTTGGCTTTCAAGCAGAAATTATGTATAGATTGGGCTAAAGATTGGGAAGGAGGAAACAAAGACAATATATAAATTTCCTATTTATATAATACGACAAGTTAATGAAAGGTAGTGGCAAATAAAATGGAAGTGGAAAGAGGCACGCTTCCAATTACGAGGAGGGGAAAAAGAGAAACAGAAAATTGGCAAATGTTCCTTATCCTTTTCCAGGAAATCGATAGGGCTTCTTTCTCTCCACCGTTGCTATACAAGCCCTCAAATAACGTATAATGGGAGACGACATGTAGCCAGCCAATGGAGAAGACACATATGGCAGAATGGCACAAGTTTATTTTTTTTCCACTGTATCGTTATTTTGTTAAGTTCCCTCCCAAAACTATATATATCCTTGGAGGATTTAACGCTACAAATCTAGAGTTATCTGAAGTCCCCCGAAAAAAATGAGTGCATAGATAAGGCCCATATTACATCATGAAGTCTCTTCCTGACTTGGGAATAGTAATAATACTTAGTTAATATAGCTGGGGCTCCACGTTCCATTTTATAGTCTCCTTTTGTAACATACCCTATTCCATTTACGATGGCCATTCTCCTCGTCCAGAGGAAAAAGGGACAGACAATGGGGCTTAGAACCCAGTGATATATAAGCAGTTTCATTTTTTTGGCAAGGGATCCAAAACCTGACTCTTTTTCTGGAGGGTGGAGCATGTGATATGACAGGAAGAATCTGTTGTTTTGTGGCTAACAATTTGGAAGGCGACAGAATTATATTTTTTTGTCGGGATATGGATGTAAATATGTAATTGATAATTTCACTGGTTTTTTCTCTCCCATTTCCTTCCCGTCTGAAGATATGGATTTGGAGGAAGGTGGAATGTGCAGAGAACGTAGCTTGGAATTATTGCCTGAGCTATTGCCGAGTATTTATGCTCTCAAAAGTTATCCCGTGCTTGGGAGTGGATCCCTTGCCAAGAAATCTTTTCTTGGGAGTTGGAGCCGGGAAACTTCTCCCCATAATTAAATAATTCTGTTAAAGTGATGAGAACAATATTCAGATTAAATTTTTTCTTTCGGGGAAGAAATTCGAGCCAGCTATGTAATACACGTAGGTATGGATGGCGTGGAAGGATACGGTTGCCAAAAATTGTTAAGATTTTCCCTTTCCCCGAATAATCATTATTATGGAGGGAGCCTTATCATTTTATACTGTACACTTTAATTTATGATCATTAGACTTGAGCTCGGATATCACTTTCAATTTGATACGTTTCCAGATAAAAAAAAAGATATTTTTTGGCTTATGTCGCAATACAAGTTTGAGTATGCTTGTGTGATATATATTTATTCCCTATCATATTAAGATGTCTCTGAGCATTGTATGAATATGAATGGAGTCAAGATAAGAATAGGAGTTTGGTGTCAGTCTAAGTGCTCTATAGACTCCTTCCAAGATGCGCTACATGTATTCCCATTTTATACCAAATTTCCGTTTGTTTTTCCGTTTTGTAATAGTGTATTGACCGTAAAACGCTCATTTTCCATGTTCCCCCATAGCCCTCTCCCCAGCAGAGAGAGAGAGAGAGAGAGATATTTTGCAAGTTTTGAGGAAAGACACTCTCCCGAGTCCCCGAGTTTCCATGTCATTTCAAAAGGAAATTTGCTCATTCCGCTCTATTTTCCTCCGAAGAATGGGATTAGTCCTGATAATATTCAGCATACACTTATTTACTCTTCGTCTGTCCCAGCGAGAAATGTAAAGGAACTGATATATATATTTATCCTCAGCAGAACGATAAATGCGCGAGAGAGAGAGAGGAGGGCTTTTACGATGAACAGCATTTGGGAGAAATAGGGAGCACGTGACTGACTGTCACAACAGGATTATGCCTTCCTCCTCGAATTATTATAGAAAACTGGAGAAGGAAAATTGGTATTGTTCCGAACAAAATACGGAGAAAGGAGTGGGTATTGTCTAGTGACTAAAAAACGGGAGAATTTCTCCTAATGCGATATACAATGGGTATTAGTAGTTGCTCACTCACGTAATAGGCTCAATTTCACCAGGGCTTTTTTTCCTACGGATTCCTTTAACTTGTTCATCTTCACTTGAAGGGAAAAGCGACGAGCATGAGGAGGATGGTAAATGGTGATAGCGAAAAAAAAAAGATATGGAAGGGGAAAAAATAAGTAGGTTTTTGCTCGCCTTTTTCTCATTCACTCTCGAGTCTTCACATTGGTTAAGTTAAAGGATTGTGCTGTTCAAAGGGCGATGGAGTTCTCGTACTTTTCGCATTTTCTGCTCAGAGCCTACGTATATAAGGTGGCTATATATTCATATTTTTTTTGCAGTGTTCTTATCAACAGAACAAGTCTGAGGAGTGGAGTGAGAGTATGTAGGGAAGGGAGAGGGAAATGGATGGGAGCATTCTCCTTACAAGAATAAATTTGTTCTAATGTGCTACATCCGAATTTCTCTGTGACGGTTGTTAGAAGGAGGATCCGGAGACATGACGGAAGTCTTGTTGTTCTTACTTACATGGGCACTATGTGAGGTGATATGAGAGGAGAGAAAGTCAACCTCGTTTGCTTCCAAGGAGCTCTTTCCCACACATACACAAAACCGTATTCTTTCTGGTTGAAGGACGGGCTTCTATTTTCAAAAAATTGGGCTTTTGAAGGGGTGCATACTAAACGAGAGATGCTTCTAACCGATTTTAATTATCAAGCGAAATTCTTCATAATGCGATGCAAATATGTGAAATGAGCAGATAAACCGACGGTGGGGGCGTTTATACTGGAGAGGTATTGATATTTGAGAGCTGTGGTTTAGTTAAAGAGAATACGGTATATGTCAACAAATGCAATTATGTCGCTACCAATATCCTTGAAAAATACAGGCATATACCTCAAGCATGTCTTTGAGTGGGATTCGACGCGAGAAAAAATAATTCGAATAAGTTTTTATTAATTCCTGAAGAAGGAAATCAATAAAACAACTTGCTAGTGAAGCATGACAAAATTTTATTCCTTCTTAATGTAGCCCTCACTCTAAATTATCACCATCCATGTATCAACACATGTGAAGCTTGAAAGGACAACAATCAATTTAATTTTTTCCCCTTACACTCCCCCCCAAAAATCCAAAATGAAAGGATTGCATTGGAGCCAACGCTAAAAAAATCTAATAATAAACAGGAGTGAACGCTCCCATTATATATTTTTTTCTCTTCATTTTATTAAACCGGAGGAAAAGTGGATGACATGGAAGGGAAAGCTATATGACTCCGAACCTATATACCAAAACAGGAAGAACTTTCTCCTCTTTTGGTAGTCGTCCTCCTTTCCTCTTCCTTGCCTCCATCCTCCATCCATTCTCCCCTTTTTAGTATGCACATCTCATCCTCCCTTTTAGTAACTCTTGGCACGACGTTAATGAAAATGAGCATGAGACAAAGGAGACCAAAGTCGAAGGGCATAAGTATATATAAAGGACATCCTCAACTTATAGTCTAAGCTCCACAAGATGAAATGACTGAGGAGAAACATGGCTTCCAATTATATGCATCTCTCGTGTCACTTTCGTTTTTCTAAAAAAAAACATTTTAAATCCCTTTCCTTGTTCCCTTTTCCAGTTGGGATACGTTATTACAGCGACTCTGAGCTCCTTTTCCAGTGAAAATGGGAACCAGTCTGAGTTGCTCCATATAATGTTGTGTTTGGATGGACTTTCTCCAGACATGGAGACAGAGTGGGTTTCGTCTTCTCTGATGTAAGAGAAAAGAAACGAGACATTTCCCTTTCCATATCCTTTCACTCATTTAATCGCTCCGAGTGGCTTAACTCGTTTCACTTGGCTTGTGTGTAGTGGCACGCTCCAGCTAAGAACAATAGAAGGAGGACTATAGGAATGCAGAGGGATAACTAGGAAAAAATGAACATTATCATCGTCATCAACATCCCCATATTATGCTTCCTTCACACTGTATAAAATATAATGGGGGGTATTATTACGTAACTAAAACTATACTTCTGGCCATATGATTGGATGATGTTGATGATGATGCTGGTGGTGGTGGTGGCTCAATGCTGGGTTCAGTTTCACAGGAAAAGTGAAACGATTAAAGATGAAAAAGGATGGAGAAAATCTTTTTTTGCTTGTTTTCTCCTCAGCCTTTCCCTTCCCTTTTTTCTAGTAATGATGATATGACATAAACTAAATGCTCGCAATCAGCTAGCTAGCTTTTAAAAAAGGGAGTTTTTTTAAAATATAATAATGATCCATATACGACTATATAAGCTTTGGCTACACAGCACAAGACGATATAGACTCCATTTATATGAGAGCTGGGGAAAAAAATCGGGAGAAAGTCAAGTCTACCTTTTTCATTCCTTTGACAGTTACAAATAACGGCATGAGAGCACTTTACGGAAAAGATAGAAACAGAGTTTCGCATTATTACTTCCTTGATGAGAATGAAAGTTGTTATCGTTTTTTAGGAAAGGGAATATACATGGGACGGTTCAGTATATACTTGGAAGTATTGTCTTGGAAACTTTCACTCCATGTTTGAACTCGGACGTTGGACATGAGTTTGGAATCAAGTGGAGTTTACAAGGTTGTGTGTTGATTAGGATTACACTTGTTTTGTAACAAGTGAGTCAGTTGCCTTCCAAAGAAAGGGACACTTTTTTACTCAAAAATTATATATGAACTCCGCATCTCATATTAGAATTGGGGAGGGAAAGTGAATTGTGAGATGATCATGTCAATTCCGTCATCCTCATCATTTTATCATTTTAATTAAAATGCAAGGCGGGAATTTACAAGTGATAAGAGCCTATCGTAAAATTCTGAGAAGGAGCTAGGAAAACAATTTGCTTTCTATTATTTTGGCATTCCATTCTGCAGCCAACAGTTGGATTAGAATACATCTTTATATAAATTTTTGGCAAGTTGGGAACGTATTTGTTGACTGACATTCCAGACGCATCACATCTCACTATGATCAGGTTAGAGGGTTATCCTTATCATTGGATATGATATGAGCCCCAACAACAGAAAAAAGTTCCAATGTTCCGTATGGCAGGGAAAACACTGTTGCTTAGAGTTAACTTGTAACTTTTAAGGGGGATAATAAGACGTGCACTTTCTCTCAAATGAGATTCCTTTCTCCCTCCACTGAAGCTGTTCATCTGCTTAAGTCTCCATGAAAGATTCAGCTTGTTTCCCTTTATTTAATACAAGCGTGTAATCATCGTCACGTGCCCTAGTAAAATTGAGAAAATTGCTTGTAATAAGACAGACGGATTTTTTTTGCTTCTGTTGTTGCCCTTCTTATATCTCTCCTCCTTACAGAATGAAATGAAAGGGAAAGAAACAGCCCATTCCAATCTATATGAATTTGTGTACTAAACCTTAACTCCCGACTCTTTTTTTTCTCCTTTTCCAACTAAAAAACAGAGCATTATACAATTTGGCTGTAGTCATTTAACCTGGGTAATATATACGATCCAAAATTTAATTTTGGCCTTGTCCTACGAATGTATCCATTCCCAAGCTGTATCAGTAGAATAGGAAGGAAGAAAAGGGCAGCAGCTCCCATTTTCTCACTTGTAGTGGGAGGAAATCAAAAGTAGAAAATTGGGAATGAAATGGGAGAAGAAAATGAGAAGAGGAAGGGAAAGCAAGCTGCGAGTTAAAAAAAAATAAGTACAACTTTCTACCCAACCCATTCCATCTCTCTCTTAAAGTGTCTATTACAAGAAAAGAAAAATAACAAGGGTGATATACACAGGCAGGAAGAAACTGCTTTCACTTTCCTGAAATTTCACTCTTCTCTTTGAGAATGGGAAATTGGGGGAACAGGAAAAAGGAAAAAAATATAAAATACGGTTATATGCCAAAACGCAGTTGTTGTATCGTTGCTCCTTGTCTAGCAATAATAATGACTTGTGCTATATACGCTACAGAGCATATAGCTGGCTGAAAGCGTTCACCACCAAAAATAGCAACAACAATCCCACGACTCCTCCATGCCTATGTAGGAAAACGCATGGAATGTGGATTGGATTGGTGGAGAGTGGTAATGAGCCATCTTGAAGCGAGCCTCGTACCCATTCCAAAGAAAACGCAACGCAACGATTTTATTTTAGCATGACTTTCACCATATCATATGTCTTTTTCTGGAATTGGAGGACTCGTTAAAAAATATCCAGTAAAGAAAAGTTTTCTAGATCTTCATGCGGGTGGTATAATGATGATGGTGCTAGCGGAGATGCGAATATGGAAACTAAGTCAACTCACAAAAGAGGAAAATGGCAGAATTTTTTTTGCTTTACGTTTTAAATGAAGGAATATGTTGGAGATATTTTTTTGTTCGCTCGTTGGCTACAAGTTTCCTGACCCGGGGAAAGTTTCAGGGATGCGCTGAGCCTAAGCCTATTTGCGAGTGAGGGAACTGATAAAAAAGAGGACGGTGATCGTGAGCTCATTTAAAAATGAAATTGTCTGTAGTCCAGCTCGACAAGAGTGAAACATAAATATAAATAGGGAGGAATCATCCTCTGGCTCCAGCTGAAGGGGGATCATGAAAGGATGAATTCCGCTATAGCCATGTACAAAAATATAGATATACCGGCTGGCGGAAGCTCGTTCCATTTGAAGCGTGTAATTTACATAGTGTATGGATGGCTGACTGGCTGACTGACTTGAGGCTAGGAAATGAGGAGGATCATGATCATGACCGATAGTGATTGTGAAGCTGTTTGAACCGGTGGTGGTCATCATATTTGAAATGAGCAGATACTTTTTCCTATCCATGGAGAGAGTCCATCCATTCCGTCTGCTTTTTTGTAAGCACGTGAGAAACGAAGCAATAAGGATAGAGATGCCATGGGTCATTTAGCGCGTGAGTTGCCATGAATGCAATATTGGAGGTGGAACAAACGACCTTATGACTTATACGATGATATGATATGGTGTGGGGAGTAGGTGGGAAAAAAAATACAAAATGAGAGTGAAAGTCTGGAGGGGGAGATTGTGTAATAGGGAAAGAGGTAATTTTATATAAGGTATGTTTTTATGGAGGGAATAAAAAGAAGAAATCTGCATTGGACAGGGAACACCTTAAAAGAATGTGAGGATTGGAATTTGGAATGCGTGATATGTACAAAGTTCGATGGTTGTTGGTGAAAAAAAAATCAATAATAATTGGAATGATTTTTTTATATTGTTACAGACACGTCCACTGCGACCACGCGACCACCACTGCCATTTCCACCAGCACCCAACACCACCACCACCACCACCACCATCTCAGTCTGACTGAGAGTTAATCTCTGGAAATAAAAAGGGAAGACCCACTACCTTGGACAAGATGTACCGTTACCAAGGAACGACAAATCGATCCAACGGGATCTATTGTGAGCCCGACAACAGTCCTCATCACCATTTCTCATCCCCACCATCCCAGTCTCATCTCACGTCGACAAATAAAAAATCTGGGAAAATGAGAAATCATCAGCATCGGCTGAACTCTGCGAGTAGGCCGAATAATCGATCTGCTCATTTGTCCTCGAGAGACCAGCAGCATCAGCAAGCTGCCATGGTCCGGAATGAGTTGGAGTCTGAAGTGGACTCCTCATCTGATGTGTCGGATGGAACGTACCAAGACTCTGATCCCCACTCGGTTGCGTTGACCATGTCTAATCGACTGAACATCAGTAGTAACGGTATGTTAAAGTTTGGAGTAGATATTTCATACGGGAGCAGTTTAAAACTAGCATAGATATATATATTTTTGGGAGTCATCCTTACCCTCCCCCCGGTCTATTTGCAGTTGGGGTAATACTAGCTATCTGTTTTATCACATGAGTCAAGTCAAGTCAACACAGAGGGTTTTTACTTCATTCCCCTTTTGGCGGTGCTGACAAACCAGTTTTTTATATTCTTCTTCCTCATCATTATCTGAAACTGATCATGATGAGACCACGCCCATTCCCGTTACTCACACTTGATTTTTTTTCTGGAGGAAATAAAAGGGTAAATATATATATGATGGAGGGAGGTGCAGAGTGATAAACGAGCTCGGCGATGGACAAGCTGCGACGATTTATTTTTCATTTGATCGAACCCTCCTGCACTCCTTGACCACGATAAAAAAATGGCTTCAAGATAGAACATAAAGAGGGGAATAGGGGAAGGGGGATCTACTTTTACTTTAATTCAGTTTCTGTCTTTAATTGATTCCGGGATAAACTTTAAATGTTAAATGTGAAGTTATAAACTCAGCCAATTTTTCATTCTTCATAATTAACCCCATTTCCTTGTCAGCAACAAGTCTGGTCTGTCTAGACAGCTTTTTCCAGGCTAATTTACTCCCTTCCTACTACACATAATCAGAAAGGAAATGGAAGGATATGATTTTCACTTTGGAGTAAAATAATTTTTGTTGTTGTTGCTCTCCTTCTCCTAATTTAGGGTTGGAAGGAGGGGAGATAGGACTTGCCCTAGTGATGAATGGGCTTATAGGGAAATCCGAGATGTTTCTCATGAGTAATAGCCCCTGCTTAAAATTTTCCCTGTGAACTCTCATTTATCTCAATTCCTCCTCGGGTTTTTTTCCTTAATCTGTTGGTTTTTCTTGTTGGAAATATTTCCTTCCTTTGCACGAACCGGATGAGAAATTAAAAGTGGATGAGACTCGCATCCAGCTTTCCACACCAGCTGCAGTCTAATAATGCGCTCTTTTAGAAGAAATCAATATTGTTTATCTTCATCATGACCACCCCCATAAAGACTATAATAAACGGTCCATGTCTTTAAAAAAATGCATTTTTTTGCAGGAAAACTTTTTAATAATATTTTAAGCTGCCAATTCCAGCTGCAAGATTTCCCAATAACTTAAAAATCAATCTGGAAGCTTGGTGGTGATATGAGCACAATTTTGACAAGATTTAATGAAAAAAGTTTCCCATCCTTTGCCCATCATCAAGATCAAGCTCATCGGTCACCCTATTCCATGTCGGATGTTGGACCTATCATTATTAGTTTTTTTTACATAGCGATAAATTCACTCTAAATAGTTTGAATTTTTTCTCCTCGCCCTCCCTCCATCTTCCCATTGGGACTTAATGGTCGAAAATTGGGAGTTTTGTTCTTCCTCTCCAAGAGAGAAAACTGTCCCGGAGGAAAGATCGTCCGGCTTTCCCCCTCCTCTCAATATAATAATAGCATCCCTATAATATGGAAATGTAGAAGGATGTGCAAACAGTCCGCGGAATATATGAATTTTAAAAATATATTCTCCTCTTCCCAGAGACAGCTTATCGGTGAGGAGGCCTACCCTATCATGAAAGTACATTTCATCATTATCATCCTCCACAAACATACATGAGCTGTATTATGGAGCTGTAAAGATGGAAGGAAAAATTGGATTTTTAAGGTTTTTTTCCCTTTGAAAATATATCCAATTTTTACGACAGGACAGTCTGCTCTTTCCGCATCATCATCAGAGACATCAGCATGCATTACGGGATTGTAAAAAGAGGAGTCGTAACAAAATAAAATGATGGATTCCAGATTCTTTCAATTTTTTTTTCCAAACAGCGAAAGGCGGGGAGGCTCCTTTGCAAGTTAAACGAGAAGCTCGGAGGAGAGATAGTGCTAACAAAAAGGTCATAAAAATTGGGAGGAAACAGATAGGATATAAATATTCGGAATTTTTTTATGGATTCCCCAACAGTGAAATGCTGCTTGGGAGGAATGTCTCTGATCTTCAGCCCATGTTGGGCTCATCATTTTCCGGCGACTTCATATCCATCCAGAAATGGAATATTGAGCTTGATGATGACAAAGGATGGATGGATGATGATCCCCTTTGGTGGACAGATGGCAAAAGTGGAAAAATATCAAGTCAACTCCTAAATAACTCTGATGTACAAAAATATGCGGAAAGTGAAAGTCAAATATTTTAGGCCATATCCATCCATCCCAATAAAAATGGGATGATCACAAAGTTATTAGCAAGCTTACAACAGAGAGCATATATTTATGATTGTATGGAAGAGTATGGAATGACACATGGCACGAGTACCATTTTTTCATAAACTATTTTAGCAATATAAATTTTGAAAAAAATGATTATCTTTCATAAAACGATATAGCCCATCAATAAAAAGAGCTGAATAAGTTTTGCTCAGTTTCCATTATTTGTGCTAATCTTCAAGCTCGTTTATCC
This sequence comes from Lepidocyrtus paradoxus, assembly GCA_034696885.1. NCBI lineage: Eukaryota > Metazoa > Arthropoda > Collembola > Entomobryomorpha > Entomobryidae > Lepidocyrtus > Lepidocyrtus paradoxus. The sequence continues at coordinate 15,274 of JAQGAH010000221.1, read as the reverse complement.
TCCGTTAGATTTCTATTAAGAGGGAAGCAAGTTTAGAATAAGTAAACTTTATGCCAGCTTTATAGTACCTGCCGAAAGCAGTTTGTTCCTTTCAACACCCTTTCCTCCCCAATCAGGCTGACTAGTGAGATTGCAAAGAGAGGATGGAACCTGAAGTGTATAATAAGTAGGAAGTTGGCTAGTGAAAGTTGAATAAGTCTTATGTATATTCACGTCCATCTTCATTCTTCCTTCTTGGATAAAAAATCGACAATTTACTTTGTATGTAAATAGGAGTGAAACAAGAATCCTTCCTTTTTTCTCTATCTATTTTGTTTCCCAAAATGAAAGTGAAAGGAATCCCTGAAGAATGTTCATCTATTTTATTTTCGGTGTGACTCTCTCTCGCTACCAAAGTAAGAGTATTTTTTTTTAAGGGAAAGGCGGTTAAAAGTAACCTGAGCAACTGGGCTCATTCTCCATGGCTGGAGTATGGGATGATAGGAGTAAAAAAGGTTCTGGGATCCCAGAGGACTTGTCTCTTCTTTTCCATATTCCCTCCCTCTCATCCCACTCTTGCTCTTGTTTAGTCATTCACTGTCCAACGGAATCAACCAGAGAGAGTGAATAGAATAAGTGAGCAGTGGTAGCTTCCTCCAATTCCAGAAACTTCAAAATCATCCAAAACACAACTGCATTTATTTGCATCATCACCATTCACACCCAGCAAAAAGGAAAGTGGAGGAGGTGGAGGGATAATGGAACGGAAAACACTTTTCAGCTCAAGAGGCTAGCGCAGAGGGAGAGGGAGAGAGACACGTCACATATTGCATTCATTAATTCACACGTTAGTTTTGAATTGAATGCTGCTCTAGTAGGAAATGGGCTGATTGGCCTGTCTTTAATGTATTTTCTGTTTTCAAACTCAACCCCACCACCACCACCACCAGCGCTTCCACCTCCACAGAAAAAACTTTCTCCGCTAATAATGTTAAAGTTTTTTTCACCAGGAGAAACAGCAGTGCCTAGTCAAGTTCTATTATGGGGTCGACCTTTGAAAGGAAACAGAAGGGTGGGTGGATGGATGGAATGCATCATGATGCGTGATGCAACTGCCTCAGAGAGAAATGATTGAGGAAGTGTACCAACAGCAAAAAAAACTATAACTGGTTTCGTTTCCAAAGGGGAAGGATGTAGTAATATTACATAAAAAACTATATATTTCCTTTCCAGCTCAAATATGGCAGGGAGTAGATATCCGGGTGCATTCTGGATTCTTCCCAAACATGTCGAGAACTTTGGACGGCTCAATCCATCAAAACATGAGCCTATTGTCAGTTTGATTGAGTTGTATAATTTATGAGATGCGTTTTCCCTCCTTCCTTCCGCTTTCACTTTTCTCTGTCTGTCTTTCTCTCACTCTCTAGCTTAGGATGGTTAATTCAATCTGGGGAACAAGTAAGAAAAGTGCTTTTTATGAGGAGAGCTGGAGGAAGCAAAAAACTTGTTCCTTTCTTATATTTCAAGGTTAGCCAACAGCCAAAAGACCCAGGCTGGGTGGGTCTGTGAGAGTGCAACGAGCGGGAACACAGAAAAAAGTTGACGTGATCCCATATATCCCTCGTTATATGCAACGCACATAAATTTCTCCCATTTCATGTCATGTTCAAGTCTGTTCTGAAAAAAAATAAGGAATCTGAAGGCAAGTATTTTTTTGTGATAAATGCTCGCATTAATTTCATTCCTTCCGGTGATGGTTGTGGGAAAGATATATCTTTCAAGGCACGTCAAACTAAATCATGTGAGCTCATTCTTCCGTCCCTTCTGATAATGTGAGATTGGTTGAGGAAGAAAGTCCTATGCTTCTAGAAGACTTGTGCACTCCTCAGTATTATCATCATCATCAGCATCATCCCACATGAGTTTGATGGTATTTGGATGATAACAGGAAAAAAAGTAATCCTGGAATGGATCCTCCTGTCGGTTTTGTTTTTACTTATCTTTGGAATGGCGACAAGACTGATAAGACTCAGGGTTATTGCACTGCTCCAATGTTTCTTTTTGGATTCTTTATTTCTGCCAGTTTCGGTTCTTTAGGTCCTGTATGACTAAGGATGTGCTATTCTGGGTCGACATATCCCACCACAATCATTATCATATTTAGCCCACAACCGAATCACAAACTTGGCTTGGAAACTTTGTTCGTCTTTCAATGTTCTGGGAAAATATTTTGCATTTTCCGCTGCTCCTATTCCCCCTCAGCTTAAATAAATCTAGTCCAGGGAAGAAAAAAGTTACTTTCCAAGTGGAGCGCCCTACGAGACGGAGGAGAATCCTTGGGAAAGAAAACAAGAGCGTTGTGGTTTGGGTTTCCTTCCATACTCCGGGAATCTCCAGGTTTCCCCCTTTTCACCCAAAAAGGAAATAAACGCATAGCAACAATGGTCTGGTTAGTTGTTCCTAGTCGTCAGAGTGGTTTTCCAAGGGAAAAAATATTACAAGCAAGCATCCCACCGCCATCAAGTTTTGCTCATGTTGATATGTTCGCGGTGGCTCTTATGCTGGTGTGGGGATGAGGAGGAGGGAAAAGGGGAAATTTCTCAAGAAGCGATATAAACATAGGAATATGATGGTTGAGCTACAGTCTTGCTGTTCATATGTCGCCGTTTCTTTCCCATATAAGCAGATAAATAGATATATATATATCCCTCTCCTGACATGTGGAAAAGGGAAAGAGCAGGGGTGGAGGGAAAGTGAGGTCCTCTTGGGAATTTACATTCTAATGATGATGAGTGCATTTCGTTTCCGGTAATTAAATTATGAAGTAAATTAATCACGCTAATTGAGACGTATTTTCTTCCCACACTTTTGGTTGTTGAGCAAACGGAGGTATATATCGGGCCATATTATGCCGTCATATCATCGTATGGTATGATGAAACCATTTTTCATTCCGGTTAGATGGAGACCATGGAAGAGGAAGGGCAGCATTGCACTTGTGATATTGGATGGTATATACCTTAGCTAATAATGCATATGACGAGGATGATGGTGATGGTGGTATGCTGAAGGTTAAAAGCTTACGAAAGGGATCCGAAAATCCAAGCCCATATTGTCTTGTGTCTTGATGAATGACTTGCGTTAGGAGGGAAGTGAAAATGTGCTGACTACAAATAAAGTGAACACTTTCACTCCATCCATATATTAGTATAGGTTGATGGTGAAATATGGAATATTCCTACATGGCTTGTAGCTCCCCATAGATAAATGAGTTTGCTTCATCACATTATTTGATTTTGGCAGGATGATATTTAAAAACAATTTCAGCCCTTCGCTATTTGTCACCTACACGCATCCACCGTTAAAATCCGTGGTTACTTTGGGGGGAATACGAAATGAAATTAAAATTATATTATCCTCAGCATTGCCACCTAGTCTTCCTGATTTTAGCTAAGCTAATTTCTATATCCGCTACAAAATCCGTATAAGGTTAGATATATAACTGTATAGAATGAAAATGCACACAAGCAAAGAGTTTTGGGCAATCACATGGACGGATTTATCGGATTAACAAGTCACTTTATTATACTCTGACTGATTGGATTCTTGGAATGGGCAGGAAGCCATGATTCATGATGAGGCTGTAATAATTAGCTAGAGGAAAACGTTATAGTTGAGTCGGTACTCAATAGACCAAGGTTGTGTTGCTAGCCAGGGTTATTTTGGACAAGGAGGCCGTATTAGTTTTTTAAAGAGACATGGAGCTAGAGCCATATCACTTGTGTTGTTTCCTAAGAACAAAAAAAATCTAAATAACTGCACGCAACAAACAATTGAGAAAGCTCTAATAATGGAAAGTACGTGAGGACAAAGTCATTTGGCGAGCAAGACTGGAAAGGAGTTAAGACTTGGATTGACGTTATGCTTTCTCCTCCTTTTCCCTTCATGAAGGAGAGGATGGATGGGAATGAGAAACTAATTTTCTTTTTTTCCCATTTTGTCAGTTGGCCTTTCCAGTTTGCCACACTTATTAGACCGATTTGTCTGTCAGGCCATCCGTCTGATTTGGAAAAAAAAGATTGATGGAAGGAGCAAGCCAAGAGAGAAAGTTGGGAATGCAGCGGTGCTCCTGCTTCCATTTTCCCTTTCCCTAGATCCATGCGTAGTATGAGAATACACAAAGTTGTAGATTTTCTATTTCCTAACTATCCCCAACTTTTTTTTAGTTGGAATCAACCAACTTTTTAATAGACTATGGTGGATGCACTTGCACTTTAGTTTGCTAAGACAAGAGTTGAGACCGGCTACAAAGTTAATTTCTGTCGTTTCCAGTTCCAGAGTGAAACTGGATTTAGAAGTTGATTAACCATGGAACGTTTTCAAGCACTTTGAATGAGAATCAAGAAAGTCTACGTTATTTTCTACAGACCTGGCTTAACTCCAGCAAGGTCGGCAATGACAAGGTCGTCAAACTGCACAGACCTTGATGAAAGTTTCAAGTTTCATTCAAACAATCATCATTCAGCCTTTAAAGTCAATTATACATTAAGATTGACGCTGCATCAGTTAACTAGTAAAATATGTATTTACAGGAGAAAAAAAATCAAGCAGAGTAGGCAATATGGCGTCAGCTTCATGTTTTTTAACGAAAAATCCTAGTCATTTCCTTTCAATAAGACTTTAATACTCTTCAATAACCAGAGTCAAATGAACCCTTCCGTTTTACCTTTTACGAAGAAAACTTTGAATCGGCGAATGAAAAAAGGCTTAGTTTGATATAAAAAAATACTTTCCCATTCGAAAGAGTGCCGGTAGTAAGTATGGCTGCGGTGCTAGAGAAAATAGTTAAGTAGATATACATATTTACCAAAGAAAGTGAAATGTGACTACAAGTTTTTTTCCTACAAAGCAAAGCCGCCACTTCCCAGTCCTACCCCACATCTCGGATTAGATATTGCAATTGGCATGTAGATTTTTTTTTGAGTGGCAGTTACTTCTCTGAAGGTAGAGTATGAAGACGATGGCGGTGCGGTGTAAAGCCCCTCTGCATACTTATAAGATTAGAAAAAACACACCGTGTTTGGATGTATTTCCTGGAGAAGGGAACGCAAAAACGCATTCGTCGGCGGAGGAACGTGCTTCGCAAAATAATAATCCAGTTGGACCTGCCACTCCTTCAGACATTGTTATAGGTAAAGGGTTCGGAACAGAAGAAAAAGTGGGAATGGCAGCTCGAAGCACAAAAGGAACAAAAATAGTTTGACTGAAAAGTAAGAATTGAAATAGGAAGTGAGATGAATAGTGTGGAGCTCCTCCAAAAAAACACCAATGGATGGGAGGGGAGTGAATGAAACAAGAAGTAAGCAATTTGGCGATTGATGTCAAAAACAATCCGATCTGACGTTTATGTGCGAAAAAGGAATAAAAAAAGTAAAAGGGCTACATACATAATCCCATTCACTTCTTACTTTCAACTTAGCCGATGGAGGGGCTTGATGATGATGATGATGACAAAATAAGGGAATCGGGATAAAAAGAAAGCAAAAGTGTGGAATGGAATGTATTCTTTTTTTTTGCTAAAGGAAGGAAATTTCTTTATTAAAACCATTCCCTTTTTTCTCTGCTTTCTTGAACGGATATCAAACGTCTTTTTTTGTCTAAAAGAATTTCATTATTAGATTTGGAATTCAAGATGGAGATTAAAATGTACAAAAAGGAAATCGGAAAGTCGGGATAAATGTGCTAGGATAAGTAGTTAAATTGATTGGACGAGTTTGGATCGTTCTATGCGAATATTCGCGTTCGCAAAAACTGTCCTTTCCCTGCGTGACAGAGAGAAATATCCCATATCAATTTCAAATGCTGGGCGGATTCAAATGGAAATGTTTATTTTTTCAATTATTACGCAAAAACAGAGTAAAGGTAGGCATGATGTGTCCGGCACCTTTGGTTAGCTGAAGTCATCTGATTTTATTGTTTTGATGGTGCTGGAGGAGGAGTAAAGTCCATCAGGATTTATAAACTTTGTCATATATCAACTCGAAGGAAGTTAATCCAGTTTTCCCCTGACAAAGACAAAACACGTCAGTGTGATACTAGCACCGTAGGTGGGTCCGAAGGAGGAAGGAAAGTGACAGTTCCTTTAAAGTCATTTGACAAACACTTCATTTATATTAAATTGGCATGGAAGGCTTCACCAGAAAAAGAGACAAGAAAAAGACATGACATGAAGGCAATGGATCTTAACGGTAACGTGTGTAGGCAAATGGGGAATTTTAGAGTAGACTGAATTTGGCCCCTTGTAAATAGATGCTTATCTAATATTCTATACTGCGCCACCCAAGCATAAAATTTAAAGGCCTTTTACTTAGCTTTGTCGTTTGTAATATCTTTTCTGTTCCATTTGGAAAGTTCAGGTAAAATAATTATGCTAGAGGGGAAAAATGCATTTACCAAATTAGAAAACTGACCTCCTTCCAACCCAAGTTCGACCAATGCAGATTATTTACGTTGCTAATTCATATGTACCTTAAAAGATTGCTAAAACTAAAAAAAAAACTTAAAACACTCTTAACAATATTACATAAATGTGTCAATAATTATTATATATATATTATTTTTTATCTCGTATTTACTTAACAATAACGATTTTTATGTACATAAGTCAACGTATTTTGCTAAACTCAATCCCGCTAACCTTATTTACACAAAGTTAAGTTTTCAAATAAGCTCAGTCCACTATTATGACATCGTCATCTGATACATCAAAATATTCTCGCACTACTTCTACATCTGTGCCCTGTTTTTCAAAAACGATTTGGGGTTCGTCCGCACCTGCAGATATTCCTGGAGCAGAATCAAAATCCTCTTCAGTATCGGACAGAACAATCACCTCAGGTTCAGCTGCACCTACGGCCAAGTCTCCAGCTCCAGCATTCTTATCAACACGGTCATCTGGCCTTTGCTGCTGTTGGACACTTCCTGACGCTGTACCAGCACTTTCTGAGGTCTGCGGACCATCGTTGGTCTGAGGACTTTCAGCATTGGTGGGCCCTTGCTGCTGATTCTCGCTGTTGGACGGTTCTTCCTCCATATCATGATCAGTATCCTCACTCTCCAAGAGACCTCCACCCGTGACACAATACAAAGAAGGGAATCTGGCTAGTGCTTTTTCAAAGATCTCCTTCAACGCTGACCGACCTCCAGCCTTTAGCTTTGCCTCCATTTCATTTCTTTGTTCATCAGTCACCTGGTCTGGGCAATCTTTCATTATCTTGACTATCTGCTCCAGAGTTTCTTGAGGATTCCTAAGACCTTCATTCGCAGACTCAGAGGAGTCCGAATTGGGAGCGGGGTCGGAAGAAGTGGAGCTATCCTCAAGCCCCTCCGGATTCATTCTTACAGTTCCAACTTCGGACTAAACGGCTTAAAATGTTATCCTGCAAATATATAAAAGAATGCAAAAAATTAAGCAATTACAAAATGAACAATTAAATACTTAATGCTATTATATAATTAATGGTAATCCTCAACCTCAGCACAATATCATATTCAGTAATTCATTTATAAACCTTGTAGAAGAGAATCACATTACCTTTAAATTCCAGCTTAAAAGCCGACTCAACCAGCAAGAACGTGGTGGTGGTGTGCTCAGATGTAAATGTCAGCTGTCAGCTCCCTCAAATAATAAACATTATCAACATTCACTACCAATGTTCGTTTACTTTTATCACCATCCAAAAATCCATCTTTAACTTTGTATAATTACAATTAAAGGGAGACTTTCATCACACCACACTAAAAAAAGGAAAAACTTTCAAAAACGGAGTCTAATGAACAATCCTTAACTGCTCTGCATCTTCCATCGTCACAAGAAACAAAGATACTAATAGATGGGCTGCTATACATATGTTGTATGTTAGTCATGCTGCATGTGCTGGAGTCAGAGTCCATTGGAACATCATAATATCAAAACAGAGTCAATGCCCTCGGCGACTGAAATAGTCATATGTTTCTCCGTATGGAATAGTCAATATGAATTCAAATCAAAATTCTGAATGGATCAAGTGACTTAAAAATGTTCCAGATATCGGTGACACCATGAAACAGTTGTTCTAATGAAACAGCGGGATGACGTGGGAAAATGATATGATTCAATCCGCGAAAAAATCTAATCAAGCCAACAAATTGGCAATTACTTTTATTGGGTCTGGAAGACCCGTACTGTGACTATGACTGACGCTCAGACAAGGAAATTTTCATGTCTTCATTAGCGAAGAGCCAGAATAGGAATAAATGCATTTTTTTCTGTCTTCATATCTCTCACTTCCTATTGATATTTTTTCATGCATTATAAATGATCTTTAAAAGTATATAATGCAAAGGGAGGAAAAGAAAGATAACCTTTAACATCTTAAAATTAACATAATTGAAGAGCAGTTTGCTATGCACCCAACTACCTATAACATTTTATACTACGCATCCCCAACTTTGGGCCTTATCTACTTCAGTAACCTAAGACTAATCTAAAACATGTAAATGGTGCACTTGACTTCGAGATTTCGAGATTGTCAAAGTGGGTTAAATATATATCAAATGAAAAGTAACGCTCATCTCCTCAAAAGGCGGAGGGAACGGAAATACATGCATTTGTTACACGACTGATAACAGGCGAGATTCCTGGAGTTGGCTAGTTGGCTATGTGCCTTTCAAATGCTGGAACAAATATGCCTTTTCTAGTCGTACATCAAACCCCCATCGTAACCGTATTCACTCAAGGAAGAATGTTGAGTTTTAAGGAGGACAGTAAAAGTTAAGATATTATTATTGACGTCACGATATCCAGTGCAATTTTAGAATGCTATGGTGGCTTTTTATAACCAACTACGCTTTACGAATTCTTTTTTAAAAAATATTCCAATAATAAAATACATTTCCCCCTCCTTCCCTCCGCGAATATTTTTCTTTATGTCTGAGTGACTGGCATATGAGATGATTTGCAAAAATTCATCATGCCATGGATGCCCAACTATATTATTCAATTTATGCATGTTTTTTTCTCAAGAATTTTCCATTATTGGTAGTAAAATGGGACGCGTTCCTTATATCAAACTTGACAACATGAGTGGCCTCAGAAAGCAGCGCATCACACCTTCAAAAGTCAAACAAAAACTGGTCATATCTTATTTATCCGACGTCGCTCCACTCCCCCTCCCAAGGCTGATATGGCTTGAGCCATGGCGAAAGTATTTTTAACAGGTTTTTATTGGAGGGGCTCAAACTTTAAAATATATTATGGATGGGAAGAAAGTGGTCGTCAATACTTTATTTATTTTTATGAGGTGGCTCATAATTTTTAATGCATGAATATACATACGAGCTTAGACCCCTCTCATTTCCCTAGCCATGTACTACCTTCTGGAAAGAGTGTTTATGCCAGTCTTATGTATATTTTAGGAAGGGAAATGATGGTGAAACGTGCCCGTCAATTTCGACAACTCCAAAAATGTTATGTAACCCAAGCTAGGAATGAGGGAGGGGGTATGAGTATGCTTTTATTTTGGAGTTGCAAAAATATTCAAATTGTTTCAACTTATACGTTGGAAATAAAATGCGGATGATATTGCTTTCCCCATTTGGACGGGGAAAGAAAAAATTATACCATGAGTCATTTGAAAGTTGGAGGGAGCTTCATACGTATCTTATATTTCAAGGGAACTGTCTACGGTGTCTATTTATGTGTGTGTTATTTTACTATTATTGCATCCGTCACTTTGCTCATTCCCTCCAAAAAAATGTGAGTTGGAGGTGGAGACAGCTCTAAAACTACATGATTGTTTCGATTTCACACTAAAAATGATATTTCCATTTTTATGTGCTTGTCACCCAAAACCAGTTCGATTGCTGAATGCCATACCCTATATAACTGGGATCGAAGGGCAAAGTGAAGGAGAACGGTGGTCATATATAATCCATTTTATTTCCCACCTCCTCTTCCCTCAACCATTCAATTTTAAAATAGTGTGACGGGGTGGAAGCAAAAAGAATGCGACGAGCTTCCAAAGTCATTCCGGTTCCAAAATGTGGTAAGGAAAAAAAGGGCAGTAAACAATTGCAGTTTTTTTTTCCAAAAATAAAATGAAAGATAGTTGAAACGAGCAAGGAGGAAGTGGAAAGTGAAGGGATAATGAAATGTTGAAATTGAATGATGTACATACAGTCATTGGAGAGAAAGGAAGTGTCGAAAAAAATATATAGAAGTTGTGGATGAGGCGAATTGCCGAATATATTTTTTTCCCTTCTTTCGATTGAAACGGTCGTATGAACCATTTCACAATTTTTTTTTTATGTCGGGGCTTTTCTTTCCCGTGAATGATGAAGTTTTTTTGTCTGGGGAAGAGGGAAAAAATGAAGGGAAAGTGTAAAACATGCATAAATATTGAACGCTCCTGTGTTTCAATGAAGTCCTTTTCCGCTTTCTTAGAAGAAAAGGAGGGTAAAAACTGTTTTTTTTTCTATCATCATCATCATCCAGCCAGCCAGGTCACCCGTGTGGGTATAACAAACTTGTCAATATTTTCTCTGGTGATTGTGTACCCTCCAAGTCTATAAGCTATGAATGGCTTGATGTTGATGCTGACTCCTTGATCATTTCCATTTTTTCCCATTTCACAACAATCCAGTTCAAAATTCTCTCTGGCTTGAGTGGATGCCACGGAGAAAATTGTTTCCTTCGTTTTGGGTGGCAATTGAATTTGAATATTTGGAGGATTGAGTTGAGAATGGGAAGGGAAAAAAATGGGAATGAACAAGTTTTTATATATTTTTTTTTGCATCTTCATCCTCCGTCCGGACCCATCATCCTGGCCCCAATCTAGGAAAGAACTACAGTGGATTTCATATACACATCCATTCATCCAATTGCATAAATATATTACCAAAGATTAGAACGACACAATTCACTCCAGCTCGCCTCCAATACTCGAGATAAAATATAAAGTTTTTTTTTTACGGAAAGGGAAGAAAAATGGAGTACGCGAGCTTTCTTTAAACTGTACTTTCCCCGTAATAAAAAGACTGGAGCGTTTTTTAAAGCCGAGCTATGAACATAATATGAGATATAATATAATACACTATTTATATTTTTTTCTGCCAGGGAAGGGAAAAATAAGAAATGAAGTATAGTAAAGTTTTGACGTAAAAAATGAAAGTGTAAACTGGCAATGTTGGGATGGAACAAATAAATGGGAGGAAAAAGGTGGGATGGGAATGAGTGGAGAAAGTGAAAGAAAAAACAGCGGATTCGGAATCCAAATCCGAAGCTTCGGTTTAACACTTTCTGCTTGCTGCTAGCTGTGCATGTGAGAAATACCGGAGACATTATTATCCTAAGCTATTGTGGGCTAAAGGGGATAAAGAAGACTCATATTTTATTCTTTTCACGGTGTACATTTTATGTCTTTAAAGTGGCAACTCCCTCTTCTCTTAAACTTGCATATGGGGCTGAACAGAAAAATGAGGAAGGGATTCGGCCTCAATGCTTGGGATATGGAAACAGATTTTTTTCTCGGTTTTTTAGTTGGAAATTGAAATATAGCTCATATTTATTAAAAAAAACTGTTCTGTTCCCTTATAATTTCCTCCCGCATAGAATGGGTGGAGTTGGAAAATGTGCAACTGGATAATTGTCAGAATTGCATTGGGCTGAAAAAATAAAAGAATCAGTTAATTATTCACCAGTTGGGAAGAAATCTGGAACAGGTGAGTCTGCATTTCGGCTATCACTCTCCTTTAAAGAATCTTTGCCGATGGGTTCGTGAGTAGGGACAATTTACACAAGGAAAAGCATAGTTTGGACCGGCCACTCCGTTTAAAAGACAAACTTTTACGATGGAACCCTATCTCTTCAGTGATAAATGGAAGTATTAATACAGTAAAGACAAATTTTCCTCCGATTCCTCCAGCCTTTCATTCATTTCCAGGGAAAAATTCGCTTTCCTGGTGCATCCCCTGTTGAGAAATTATTATCCAATTTCATGATCAAAATCATCACATTGGAAGAAATATAAATGTATTAGAGGAAAAATATAACGACGACCAGAGAAAGAAAAGGGGGAACAAGATATTTTTTTCTTATTCCAGATCATAACATGATCTAATGCAGTAGCATGCATCCAATATGCAATGGAACATTTTTTTCCATTAAAATCCAACATGAGCCATATTCCAAACGAAGTATTGCCGATTGGCTCATTCCTTGCATGATATGATCATCATCGTCATCATCATCATGGTGAAATGGTGATGAACATGATGAATAACAACCTCCGTTATTTTCCCTCCACCATCAATATCAAGTAATAAAAAACCAAGCTGGGGCACAACATACTTGCACATTGCGGTGGTTGGACTATTACCCTCATCGAAATTTGGAGAAAATGTCGCCTCTCCAGTAAAAAAAGGGAAATAAGTTGGAGAAAACTGGCTAGAGAGAGAAAGGATTTTTCCCCCTATGCATTCATTTCCTTCCCGTGCATCATTCTATGATGTCATGATAGCAGAAGGGGATTTTCTCCTCTCAACTTATTGATCAACGTTATTTATTTGGAAGCAAGAAAAAAAACTAATGAGATATGTGATTGGAATTGGAATAAATGTGCATGTGTGTCTTTTCCAATGTGTAATTCAACTTGTGTGGTATAATAAATGAAGCTGGAGGAGGAGAGGACGACATGCAAACCAACGAATGGGCTAGGGGACATCAACCCTTTTTTTCCAGTTCCAACATGACTTGCTTACAGAAATGCAATTAACGATGGGAAAAAAACCTTTCCATTCACGAAATGAATGGAGAATGAATAGAAGAAATGCCTATGCGGAAGTAGACCATTCCATTATGGAAAGAAAGTCGTTTTTTTTTCTGTGGAAAGCAGTTTGAGGAAGTGAAATGGGACGTACGACACAATCATAGTTAGAAAGGGATGATGATGATGATGATGCGGATGCATTTTATTTTTTAAGGAGGCTTTTTATTGGTTTGTAAACCTGTCAGGAAGTTTTTTTAATGAAGGTCAGAATGAAATATTTAAAACATTGGAGTTGGACACTAACATGGAGGAAAGTTGATGGTGGCGAGGAAAGTTAGGAAAAGTGGAGGAAAAAGTTGAGGAGGATGACGGTGAGTGAAGTTCTTTCTCCCAGCTTTAGGTAAACTTTTGGAACAAAATTATATACTCATTATTATATCATAGGTATTGTAACTATGTGCAAGGGAGACGCATTTAAAAAAACTTTTTCAACTGCAGCTCCGCTTCAAACAGTTTTTTGCAGGTTTAAATGCCCGTAATAATGACTGCGCTATAGAGAATTGGGAAATTAGATGGGAGATATATGGAATGCCTATAAATTCTTGGAGGATCTAATGCTCATCCCAGCTCATGCACCATTTCCATATGGCAATGGTGGTGGTGATGATGATAATCGTCATCAACCCAACTCTAAAAAATCGAATCAGGCTTTCGTACTTTGTTCAGGCTCATGCTTGATAAATGGCTGTCTTTGATTTGAATTTGATTACAATGGGAGTTTTGTTCGTTGGGAATCAAGCTGGGAGTATTGGGACCTTTGAATTGTGTTAAGATAACCGACAGAGCGCCATGGCATTGTTGCTATCATGTATTTTCTCAGCAATTGGTAGGAGAAATGTGATATGAAATTTTTTTACTCTGGTGATTTAAAAGGGATTCTCCCTCCTATATAGCTTGATTAATCAGCATTATGATAAATCCTGGATGAGGATTTTTCTTCAAATTTCAGTACAAATATGAAATTTTCAGTTAGATGCAAATTTAAATTAGTTTTTTATCAAAGATTATGTATTTTGCTAACTTATCTTATTTACCTTGTTGTTTTCAGGAGGCCAAGACTCCCCACCCGAGCCCGCACCTTCGGAAATCCCCATGAGAATGAACGGCGGCCTGAGAACTCTAAAGTCTGCTTACGTCGGGGAGCTGGACGGAGATCCTGAGCATCCTGCCTATCACCTCCAGCCCGGCTCTGGTTTATATCTTCAGCAAGGTAAGCCAAGAGAAAGTTTTCTTAAAACATAATTTGAATTAATGTTCCTCCCTAATTGGAAATGAAAAGGTGGAAGGGAGAAAGCCACATAGGATAAGACTCTCCAGTGTAGACACTGTACTCCCTTCTATGATAATTTTCCTCCATCTTTGATGATGATGAGGGTTGTTCCCTTTCATATGGGAATAACAACTAATCCCATTTTGCAGCCGCAAAAACATCAACTCTGTCTTCACCCATTAATAGAACATAACGGGGAGGAGGATTTCTTGCGAAATTATGATTTTACATGTGTAAAATCTACGTAAGCGTGATCCCTCTTGTTTCTCCCCAACCAAATCTCATTTCTTTTGATGAATTATTCCGTAAAAGTAGACTTCTCTCTAGCTAGCTTTATCCTCCACTAAAAGTGTGGAGACATGACTAGCTCCAGACTAACTAACCAATATATATATCTCATTATAAATACGTTAGTAATAACATTGTTTTCATTTGCAAAATCCACTTTCGACACGGCTCACTACTCACAGAAATTAAATGTGACGGGGGCTAACCCCCTTTCGCGAAATTGGAGATGACATGAGATACTCATCTCAATTGCCATACTAATAATTTCACATTTTACAAGCATTCCAGTTTTCAAAGCCTGTGATGGCAAGGGAATTAAAGCAAAGTAATGTAAAATACTTTTCTTCGAATAACTTTTGCCATTTTCCATATTGAGCATTAGCCATGATACCTTTCCATCCAGTCCGAATATTCCTCTTCTAAAAACATCTTTCTGCTATCATTCCTCTTACATCAGTTCCCTCCAAACACTCTTATCATCTCTGAAGATCTCCTCCCCCTCAGAAGTAGCCAGTTCAAAAGGGGGGATCGAAAATGCATGCATGCATTCACAACGTGTCTCTCGTGCTAAACTCCCATTAAAGGATTGAAGAAAAAAGTAACCCTGACTACTTTATATATATTACATATTATTATGTACCCATGTCAATGATGTGATGACGTGATGAGATGAGAGTATAAAAACGGCAATTTTTGGGGGCTATTTTTTCTTCAACATTATCTCAAATCTCTTTTCATTTAAGCAGTTTTGACTAGTGTACACCTCCCACAGAAGAACAATCCAGCTGGTGCACTGATTGTATGGCAAATACGCTAATTGCAAATACGCTAATTCGGAATTTTTTTTCAAAGTCCCATTGACATATTTTCAT
>JAQGAH010000220.1:0-59548 GCA_034696885.1 Lepidocyrtus paradoxus | reverse complement strand
CAAGCCTCAAGCTGTATATCAACTATTGCCATTGTGTTGATAATCCATAGCATTCCTAATCATGCTGACGGATTATGTTACGTCTTCCATATTTTTCTCTTCTATTGTATATATTCTCTGAAGCGTTGGTCTTTGCGGAGCGGAATGAACATGATATGATGATGATAAGCACGATTATATCAAGGCATTGGATTACTACTGCCACTTACCACCTTGCCCTATCTTCGGGTTCCATTATAGGTCCAACTGACAATGAGAGCTCGGCTTTCTTATAACTTATCCCTAATTACTCAATCATAATCAGTCTTTTTTATTTTTCTGTGTTAAGTATTTCGTTGCGAAACTGATATAAAGACAGTGATAAGAGAGATATGATACCATGATACGGGATAGGCACCACTGCTGTTATGATCAGGACAATGAAAGTAATGCATGTCAATATCAAGTTATACAGCAAGTGTTTACAAAACCTGAAAATTACCTAAAAAGAAGCATTGACAATATTGCGTTTAAAAATAAAATGATGAATTTTCCATAAAAGTAATAAAAAATTTAGTTTTAAAAACTTTCTAGGGAATATTTTTGGAAACTGAATATATAGGAATATCGGCACCATCTTGTATGCATTTCCGGTTGCTCATGTCATCTCTATAATTTCTTAGGAAAGAGTAGGCAGAAGCAGTTAGTAAAAGTGACATAACGATAAAAATAGACGCATGGCAAAGAAAAAGTACTTGAAAAGTTGAGAATTTAATGAATAACCATGTATATAAATAGAATGCTGTTATGTTAGAGTAGGCATTCAACAAATTTTTGCGATATGGTGTTGTACCAGAAATCACACGATACATTTTACAGCGGTGATTAATTAAAATATTTCGCAAAACGTCATTTTGTAGTTTTTTTAAGATCACGGCATAAAACTCAAGTTGAGAAGACTAAAGAGGAAAGTCATTAAAACGTATTATGAAACATTACTCGTGTGAAGTAACGTCCGTTAAGTACAAGACAACATGTTGTTGGAACATTCAGTTTTTATTGAACTCGGTATATATTTATTACCGTGTAGTTAATAACCCTCATCTAAAAGTAATTAATGCGTCGGCAGTGAAGTGAGAATAGGCGCCGACGGACGACTAGGACGCATCGACAAGAAGAGTAGAAGAGTCGTACTGGTATTATACGTCCATCTACATCAATTGCTTTTTTATTGTTTCATCCTTGCATATTTTATTGTTGTGTGTGTCTTCTTCAAGATTAATTGCTCGTGAGTGTGGTTATGTATGCGTGCTCACTCATCTGCACAGGATCATAAATGCTATTTAATTTCTGTCGAGAAAAAATACATATGGGCTAGTCATATAGTATCGTATGGGCATGTACCACTTGTAAAAATATCAGGTAACAATGCAATTTCTCATTGTTTTCCACAACATTGTTTATGAATTATAATAGCGGAGGAGAAAAGAATAAGCCTCCATAAGCATAAGCTTGTTTAACCTGGGTCTGGGTCATCATTGTCATGATGTGGTTTATGTATGCGGGGAAGATGATACATTAGAAAAATTATTTCAGGTAATAATGATGATGAATATCCACAGGATCGCTGCTAATCAAACAAGTTTTTTTAGAGTAATAATCCAGAAGGAGAGAGCTCCATGCTTTATCGCTTGTACTCATGTTCTCAGCCTTTTCCCTGGCTAATAAGAGGAGAGGAGGGGGTAATGGTCCATGGTGGCGTCACTCAACCATAAATTTTAAATTTGCATTGCATTTCATATGATTAAGTATTGTGGCTGTAAGAAAGTAAACCACTGACGTATGGAGAGAGCTAAAATAGCATTTTAGAATTTGTGCTCAACTCTCTCAGATGATCGTCATCCTCCTCTCATTCATGATCATTATCTGATTTTCTAATGAACAAGATTGATCTGAAGTAGCGATAAAAAGGTTCCACATGAGCGTGGAGTAAGAAATATTTGTTTGAGCTTGAAAGGAGTATTTTGTTCCTGCTAACAATCCGTTAAATTGCTTTGTTTCATCCATAAAATTAACCCGACCAGTCTGTATGTCATTCGGTTTATTTAAACTGTCGATCTCGGAATGACATTAAAAATGGGATGGAGTAGATGATGGAGATAAAGAGGCAGAGACTGTCTCAGGCTAAGTGAAGGTGGAGTAGGTGGATTGATCGAGGGGAACAAGAATTTATTTGGGTTTTAATACCGAATCCTGAGAAACATTCAGACTCTTCCACATGAGTCAGTTGAAGCGAGTTCCGCTACCACTTTGATTAATTGGACACACTTGTAAAAGAGAGAAAAATATCGTGGTTCATTGCAACTCTGAAAAATGGCCATTTATCAAGAGGCTCACTCCTTCCTATTTTGCTCCGCATCCTCAAAGTATTTTGAGTTGGAGGAGATTAAGAGATCACGAATTCTCATTCTCGAGCAAGGAACAAGTCAAGAGGAGGCAATATAAAAAGGGGAAGTTTAGATAAGAAATACTTATTTACATAAGTCTACTCATAATACTACATTCGTACATCATCAACAGCAAAGTGCTAAATTTATTCAGTGTGTGAGAACGAGATCTTTTCCCCTTGCTATATACCAAAGCATTTCTCTCCAAAGATGTTTTATGACATAATATGATTTCCTACAAGAGATTGCACAAGTTGTCTTTCCTCCTTGAATTGATGATGTTTAGACATATTTGTGACTAGTTTTATGACAATGTTTTCAAAGCAACAAAATTCGTCTGCCTGTCTGTGTGTGGGAATTCGCACTTGTAAAGAAAATCTAGAGTGCACGATAATATGCTACATGGCTACTGGAATTCTGTCCTTTTCGCAAACTTATTTTCTCTTCCCCATTTATCACATGGATGGAGTGCGGCAAGTGATTAATGTGCTTCGTCTTGAGAAGGAGTGAGCGAGAGATAGATGAAAAGGATGATGATGATGATGACGGTGACGGTGCCATTATTGCAATATTATAGCAGCAATAGCTTCCTCTTCTTGTGTTGCCCTGTCGTATTGCTAACTTGGTTGCTTTCTTGCACGGAATGAAAGTGTGTTGACAGTTGGTAATTCACTTGACTAATGGGTTTCACCGGTGGCGCATTTTTTTTTTGGACGGGCCCTTATTGAGAACAGTTTTGAATTATGCATGTGCCTTTTTTCCTTCCACGAATTTGTCAGTCAGTCAGATAGTAAATTTCGTATGAATTGTAACTTTGTGGAAATGTACGAGGGAACAGAAATTTATACACAGTAGTCAAGTTGTTTAGTAAGATAGACAGAGCCTCATGGGAGATGTCAGCAAATGGAGAAAATTCATGAATGTTTATTATTATTGAACATCCAACTAGCTCCCTTTTCTTCTCTCATCATCAT
This sequence comes from Lepidocyrtus paradoxus, assembly GCA_034696885.1. Classification (NCBI taxonomy): domain Eukaryota; kingdom Metazoa; phylum Arthropoda; class Collembola; order Entomobryomorpha; family Entomobryidae; genus Lepidocyrtus; species Lepidocyrtus paradoxus. Next base: position 56,148 of record JAQGAH010000220.1, on the reverse strand, counting down.
CAGTTTTAAAAAACGAAGAGATACTCTTAAAGTGAAAAGGAGAAGAAAAAACGGGATTACCGATGAAAATAGAAATCGGAGCAAATGTATGGATGATGTTGATTGCAATAAAAAGCAAGTGTGAAAAAAGAATGACGGCTTCTATTCAGAGGAAAAGGTGTGTATGCTTGGAGAATGAATAGTAGGAAAAGCATCCATCCCCATGCACAAAATTATTCCGTTTCCATTCAAACCAACTTTCTTTTTTTTGACTGTGCCTTTCCATTGAAGATGAAATGTTGTGATCGATGTCTGGTTGATTCCAGGAATTTCATGGGAAACTTCTGGATTAATAATGAATCACTTTACTTTCATTCCCATTCATTCGGGAGGATAAGTAGAAAGGGTTAATATTGGAATATTACGTATTTTCACAATGTTTCACCTTTTGTAAAATAGGGCGAATAATTTGTGTATGGATAAGGAAAGCAGGGAGAGGCATTTTTTTTTCGTTCGGGTCTCATTTGAAAATTTTTTCCAAACATTTCTATTGTATATCGTTTCCCTCCATCTCAGTGTGAAACTTTCTTTTGTAAAAGACATCCCGGTGGCAAAGACGTAAGGCATTTGTCATATCATGAATATTTCCGTAGAAAGGTGATAGTGATGGTTATATGTGTCTCCTTACCTATGGCTGGAGTGAAAGCAAAGCAGACGCGAATAGGGTAGCTTGCAGCAGGAGACGATATATGCGAGATGGATTCGATACAGCCAGCCTGTCACCCATATCGTCACTCACTCAGGTGCACATAATTTTCTCCTTGTTGTGAATGAATAGATGTTTATTTGACGTCTCGTTTTCTCCTACTTCCAAACTCGTCATTTTCTGCTGGATTCTTGTTACAACAAAAGGAGGAAGCTCGAAGGGGGAGTAAAACGATGACATTCATATGCAATAAAGCGAGAAATTGATCATGTTCGATTTCTTCGGTGGTGGTGGTGTTGTGACACGGTGGAAAATAAGAATTCAGGTTGGGAGTGAGAAATGTGCCGCGCTTGGCTTCCCCGCTCTTCATATTCACTCACTTAGGATAATAAATGTAACGAGGCATGCATGAAACTTTGACAAAGAGATGGGTATGTAGGAGAACCAATAATCTATGTAGTACCAACGGCAGTGTCGTTGATGGAGTGAACGACTGCAAGTGACGAAAGCTAATGAATGAATTGAAAAAAGCTGTCGGTTATTAGGATGATAGGTAAAAGCTAGTAGCGGCTTTGTACTGGTGGTGGTGTCGGTGATGTGATGATACCAGTGGCATGGCACGGGTGTGAAGGGGCGAATCGTACACCTCCAAGCTAGGTATATGGTACTACAATCATACAATTACTTTATGAAAGGCACCACTCTCCCTCTACCATAGTGTGAATGACATAACGTGATGAGGACGTGTATTATTGATGTATTCTTGTTTCATGTGGAGATATCACGCGTTTACAAATAACCGGTTTTCTATTGATTTTTCTGTCAATTTTTAACGCATGAGGAATAAATCAGCATTTTTGAAAATATAGATTTAAATATTGACTCGAAATTATATAACTTTAAAATTTTAGGCGCTTCAAGTCATACGTGTAAAGTTGAATGAAGCCAGCACCTCGCTCTCCCCATATTATGGTTGATATGCTAATACTGTACAGTCAAAAGTGGAGCTACATTGTTAGAAAATTATTACTTATCGTTGCCGTACTTATTTCTAAATTGGACGTTGGAAAGAATTAACTATAGCATGTCGAGATTGGTTTAGCCAACATAAATAGCTTTCTAAAATAAATTTTGAGTAAGGAAACATCTTGAACGTTAATAGCCAGAGTATCATTATTCTGAACAAGAGAATATTTTAACTCCACCGGTGTTGTTGGTACAGGTGGACTGCTGCAGAGGAACAAAACAATTTCTGTTTGTCTGTGGATGTGCATAGATTTTCGAATTAGTTTGCTTTTCCTTCAACAATAAAAATAACTATATCCCTCGTCCCTTTCAACCGAATTCAACTTTGGAATCCTCATGGTATGTACACACATTAGCTATACAGGTATTGTGGGAGAACAAGGATCTGTCTAGTACTTGGAAGAAAATGGGTTTAGACTTGCATAATAAAATGTTTAGTTAGGCCGGTAGGAGTAGTGTAAGGGGGAAATGTGAATGCAAGGAAAGTTCCCTTTGTTTGCCAGGAAAAATGGACACAATGGAAGTAAAAGGATTTTGTTGTGGGTACGGTACCAAGAGTTGAATGGACATTTTATTCCTTTAATGGATTAAACGCATGGATATAATATGGTATGGCCGTCTCGTCAGTCAACTCTTTCTCTGTTTTTTCTTCTCCTCTAGCGTGTAACTTGTCAGAAATTGTTGTGTCCGTGTGTGTACGCGGAGGGTGGCGCAATACCTACTTAAACTATTGTAAAAATGTAAAGCATTTAATTCCTCATTAAATCACGTCAGACTCATGTTTGTCTTGTCCGAATAAAATTTGGAACGACATATAATAAGACGATGAAGGAATACAATACGAAATAAATTTAATTTTTTTTTTGACTATATGGTTCCTTGTGGGCTTGATGGGGAGAAGGTGAGAAAGGTGATGGAAGTAGAATTTTGGCGCAGGGGAATTAGAGATGGAAGAATAGAATAGAGTTGAAGAAAGACAAATATGTTCTTTTGAGAGGAATTTGAGAGATTTTTTTTACAGTTATAAAAACATTTTAAATTCATTCATTCATTCCCCCATCTATAAAATATATTTAGTGAGTGACCGCTATTTCCGTATTTGATGCTAATATCGTAAAAACCAATTATTGAGAAACATATATTAGGATGATAAGATGGAGACTACACCTGATATAATAATAAATTAGGGAAGGGGAAAGGAGGAGACAGTTTCATTGTTGGTTCGATAGACATTCTCAGGCTATCGACCACAAACCGACTTCTTGGGCAATTTTTCATATTTCCTTAATAAGGTGTACAGATAAAAACGAGGAGAAGAGGGTGATTCATTGCGTATGTATTACAGTCGAATGTCCAATATTTTTTCGATCGGACAGGATAGCCAAGATCCTTTCAAGGATAGATGACAGTCTCCTGCTTACAAAGGGTTTATAGGGCTGAGGCTGTATCGGGGTAAAAAATGTATTACTTCTTATTATCGGTATCGTGTGACATGCGCTATTGATGTTTAAAGGCTCATTTTATTAGTGCTCATCATCATCCACAGAGAAAGAGGAGAAGTTTATGTTGCTTTTTGTCTTGTTGGAGATGAGAGTTCGCACAGGTTTCGTTCGCTTTGATTTATTTTTATTGCGTACTTCAAGTATTTTATTTTATTAGTAAAAAAGACTGGTGGTAACTTCAATGTGATCATTACATAGTTTGATGGTGGCAGAAGGGGATCCATACCTTTGCCTTTACTGCTAATAAAAGAGGGAGAAGATGAGATTGTTTAAACATCATCGTCGTGGACTGGCACGCAGTCATACTTATTTTTTCAGCCATGTCTTCAAACTTCAGAGAAAAGCAAATAAAAGAGGGCTGGGTTGAGCTGAGCTAGCTCTGCAATGGCTTTCAGAGGAGACGAGAATTGGCTACGAATTTCCACATTAAAAGGACTTTTACAGGAATGATGTCGATGGGCCACAACTACTACCACCGCCTGAGTTGAAGAGGTACTTAGGAAGCCTCTTTGCTCTCGTCTTGAAATCATTCCTCTGTCTCTGTGTGCCATTTCACTTGAGAAAAATAAGAAAAATACTACACATCAAGCAAAATAATAATAATCCATTCTCTCTCTCTATCTATTCGACAGAGTTTAAAACTCTTGTCGAATGATTTCACGAGCAAGATAACAATGACATGGTACACACGACGTGGAAAATAAATGGCTGACTCTGAATGTCTTTTAGAAAGAAGAAAGAAAATGGCTGAGATTATGTATGCATGTATTTTAATGCAACTAAGCCAAGTACAAAAATGTACCGTATCGTGAAGAAAAAACAATTTAAAAAATAGAAAAACGACATGCATTACATTACATTATATGATATGAAGATGATCATCAGGATGAGCTATTCAAATTCATGCTTTATTTGTAATTTATTTGGGGAGTAGGATATAATACGGGACATCCATTATTATTCGCAGGGTGTAAAATTTAATGAGACTCTGTTTTGCACGCTAAACGGGGAATCCAAAGAAGAAGGACATCCACCTATTTTTTTCACCACTACAAGATGAGATAATGTGATGTACCAACTTGAAGGGAACAACAGCCCAATGACAAGTGTACAGTTTGTTGTAGATGTGGAGGAGGAGATTGAAGATTTGTACTACACAAATTTTTGAGCGTAATTTCCTCCTCTTTTACTGAAAAGATCCATGCAAAGTGTGTGAATGTGAAAGCCATTTTTTGTGAAAGTGCACGAAAGTCCTTAATCACACGAAAACTACTTGAAAACAAAAGAGGGAGAGAGAGAGGTGCGAAATGTCAAGCGGCAAGCTAATACATTGGCACGACAATGTCTAAAGTTGAGACTTTACCATGTCCAAAAAAAATGGGAAAAGGTTGCCTAATTCACTCCCTGCCTACCTGCCGACATGGCTTTTATAACGTGTTTCTCACATTCGATGAGACATTCTCCCATCTCTTAGCAAGGAGGACATTCTCTCTCCACGATGTCTTTTTACCATAACATTGTTAGGCCTTTTCCATCTGTATTTACTCATTGTTGTCCTATTGTTGGAGTAGAATGGGATGGAGGAGACTTGTCCAGCCCGAGGAACCCTCTACTTAAGTATGAGTGCACATGATCACATTATCATCATCAGCATTTCAGCTAATTTCTATCAGCTAAAAAGCTCTTGTTGCTCTGCTTTTTTTTCGAAAAACCAGACCAGCCGGTTTTCCCTCTCTAGTACAAATATGTGTTCAAGTAAAAATCGCTAAATAAGATGGCAATAATAATAAGTGACGGAGTCTTCTTCATCACTATCCTTTTGCAGATCAGCAAAGAACAAAAAAGTCGGTTTGCATTTTGGGAGCTACATAAGTGAGGAATGGATGGACGAAATTAGATCTAGCATCCCATCATCATCGCCGTCGTTAAATAACACAACCAGATTCTTTTACCGGGCAGATAACTTGTTTTCTCCTCTTTAGCCCATGTATTGTAATTTTTGCTGCCTTTCTTCAAAAGCAAATTCTTCAAAAGAACTAAATCTTATTTTAAATGATCCCATTGCAAATTCTCATGTCATTACAGAAAAAATCTATTTTTTTTTCTCTCGACTTCAAGTATAGGGATTGGGAGGGAGAGATCATTCAATTACCAATTGTCTACTGGTTTTAACATTGATCCTGACCGTGTAAGTTGGATCATTATAAACGGGATGATCTGCCTTTTCTCACATTAAATGCAATGAACAAAGTAAATGAGCTTGAATTAATTAAAATCAATATAAATTATTGTTATTACTACTACGGTGGATTGATGTTACTCATTTAGGTATTCAAAGTTTTGTTGTGAAACTTAAGAAGATGGTTACATGACATGACAAGGGGGACAAGACATTAATATTTACTCACAAACTGAGGCAATCAATTACGTATAAAATCTTGAGAAAAAAAATTTGCATATTTTTTTTTAAACTGAAGGACTATTGATGTCCAAAGAGTTTTTTGTCATTACTTTTTTGCTCTTGTTGTCGAAGAAAAGTAGGTATACCCTATTTTATAGAGAAACAATGGATCAGTTATTTATACAAAAAATCCACGTCTATTTTGTCCATTCAATTCTGTCTATTATCCTCATTTATTCCGTCCGAGCATTTTATTTTTTATTTTTTCAAGTCTTAATTGAAGAGCTTGTATCATTGTGAATGAAGCTATAATTTTATGATGAAATTAAATAAGTTAATGAGTCTACCTTTTTGACTACTGGTTCTCTAAAGCAGTTTTCTTTTTCACATGTTCTACCATGTTACAACTCTGGTCAAACAAGTGTGCATGCATTTCCTAACAATAATAACAATCTTATTTGATGGTAGTTGGTAGTGTGGAAAATAGATGAACAGGCGAATGGAAAGAGAGGGAGAGAACGACATATCAAAACTCCTCGTCTTATTAGAATATTTTACATGTTCATTTACTCTGAAGGAATTAAAAAGTAACTTGACTTCTGCTAGGGAAAAAATCAGAGGAGGATGATCTGTCTGTGTTTGTTTTGACGTGAGATGCTCAGCCCCCTTTTTGTAGCCATGTTTGCACATAATAATTAAATACTAACTACTTGATCCATCCGTCCATCAACCGATCAGCTAAAGTGCAGTGGCAAAACTTTGGCACCTTAGGAAACGAGCAAGGAGAGAAACAACAGTTGTTGCATACACATTTAGTGGATCCCACCAAATTCTACCTTTTGGCATCTTCATAAGAGAAAGGGTGAGAATTGTTATATTCGGGACATTTGGGCAGGCCTGTGCGTATTTATAGTAGGTACACTTAGTTTGATAGCTGACAGGGCAAACCTTTCTGGTAGTAGACTGGATTAATGATGTTAAGATGTCATTAACCAATGAATTGACGTGTTCAGTAGTTGGGTGCTTTTGAATGTATAAATAGGGATTAAATAAGAGCAACATATGTTATATACTATACTGGCTTGGTTATTTTAATAAACTGTTACCCACCCCTACAACAGTTCTATATAGCTGTCGATAAATTCTGGTAATTTGGTTGTTGCAACAGGGTGCAGTGTGTGGACCTGGATACCTTGTAGAATGAGGCAATTAAAATAATTACACAAATGATATTGCTACACATGAAAAGGATCTTTGCATACGGCTTATTGAATTTTTTAACATTATAAACTGGAAGATAATTGCAATGCTAATGAAATTGGGCCTCAAATGACTTCCAATTTTACTTCTTTACACCTTGACAGCTGCGGGATTAATGAGGAGGATAAGGATTCCAGTTGGACGGAATGATGTTTTCATTATAATTTAGCAAGTAAATGAGGTCGCAAAAATTCATAGAAAATTGAACGTGTATTAGAATATTCTGAGAAATATGAAGGAGGACATGATGACAGCCTTGGATATTTATACGAGTTGGAATAGACGCTTTAGTAGCGATGAACGCTTGACGCTGATATGACTGCAACTGATGATGATGATGAGGCGGATGATGACGGTGAAATGATTAAGCTCGAGTGAAAGAGACTAAAAAGCTCAGAAGGAAAGAAATGATCTTTAAGTGATTTTTCATCAGGAGTGACTGGCAGAGATACGTACAGCACATGCATAGTATGTAGAAGAATGAAGTGGGCTGATGACGGACTGATGTGATTTTTTTTTCGGGGATTCTTTAGCTGACTGCCACTTTGATAGACGGACAATCTCCCAAGGGAAAATAAATCGTGCTTTTGTGTACACATTGTTGTATTTATAAAAGAGGAACATCATCATACATGCACTTTACGTTTTTGCTGTTTTGATGATTGCATGCACAAAACGGCAAACAAGAGAAGAAGGGGCTGCACACCTTTTTTCAATAGGGAGAGTGGACACAAGCGAGAAAGAAAATGCATAAAAGTGGTGCTGGCTGCTCACTGCTCAGCTCACTTGCACTTACCATTTTTATATATAGAGTGATGATGTTGAGTAATCTAAATGGCCCGAGGGGGAGCGATTTTTATTATTACTGTGCTTTCATGGTGATTATAATCGTGTGGTTAGTGGATGGCGGTGGTGGCAGACAGCAGTTTTATTCTTGATGGAAAGAAGAAAGAAGTTAACTAGCCTGGCAGTTGATAAGTTTTCCAATCTAAAGAAGAATGTCTTCTTGAGTACACAAATGTGAAGAGAATCTTTGGATAGATGGATGGATGGATAGGATGATGGACATAAGTATGAATAGTTTTAAAAGATGGATTGCCGATTATCATTATGACAATGCAGAAGCACGGCAAGCAGAATGGTGCTCAGCGGCCGGCCGATTCATCATCGAGAGTGTAGTTTTTTTTGTTATCTTTCCGTTTTTCCGTGCAAGCTTCGCCTGTGAGATATAGCTTGCAAGAAGCAACTTGAAGGAGTACTATGTACGCTATATTCTTGCATAGTAGGTTTAATAAGTACTTGAGCTTGCGACTCCACTCTCTTCCATAATAAGACAATGACGAATAATAATTGGTTGAGTTGTTGAAGGGCAAGAGGTTGTTTCAGCTTCTGCTTTTGAGAGACATGCTCCTGCTCTTGCGTGCTTTCTACTTGTGAATGGCATGCCTTGTGACAATTGGCCACGGCATGAGGAGGGCATTTGGTAAAAATAGAGAAAGAATATGATCAACTCAAATTTCTACTTTGCTATTTGCGGGGAAGGGACGACTCGCTGTGGTTGGACAAGAGCAAGAGCATTAGTTTTTGTTAAATGTATGTAATTATGATAATAGTAGCTCTCTTCTTCTGAGCCCTGATAATCTAGCTGGGAAAGGAGTTTGTCACTGTTGCGAAAAATGATTTGTTTCTTATGTCACAGAACGCATTTGTAGCTGCGATAAGAAATGTTCACTCACTCTTCACTCACACTTACCCTTTTCTACTGATATGACTATACCTATAAATATCACAACAGTGTTCATTTCAATCCAGTAGGCAGATTGGAAGACAATTGTGGGTAGGTATGGAGCAAACACCTTCGTTAATATTATGACTTATCTGTATCAACTGTAATGTCCTAGAGAGTTAACAAAACAGACCGGTTTCCCCTTCTTTCATTGTTTGACTAGTAGGTAATGCGTTTTTTTTAAAGAGTGTATTTTCTTTTGATTAGTTGTAATGATATGAATAAATTATTTACATCTTGGCAGATTGAGATTAATATGAGGGGAAAAGCTTGAAGTGTATTAAATATGTAATGATTCCTCTCATAAAGACCCTACTAGTTTTCATATAATAAAGTAGTTCAGTCAACAGTCAGCCTTGTCTTGCCTTGCCTTGAGTTGAGCGAAAGGTTAGCCAATGACCATAGTTTTTTTTCAAGAAGGAAAATCCAAGTATCCGACTCTGTTTTTATGACTTGGGCAAGTTTTGCATTGTTGAAACTTTAGCCAATCGTATAATAATAATAATCGCGATAATATTATGAAGCATTAAATATGAACAAAGTAATTTGTTCTTGTTTTTTAATGCTCTGCGCTCATCTACAAACGTATTATTCCTGGCCGTCTTTTAATACGAAATCGTAATATTATCGGTGATGGAGTGAAATAGTGGTGGTGGGATGGTACCCCCTGCCTGGTAATATTTTTTGATCGTGCTTCAAGATATGATATCCCGGTTTAATAAAGTTAAGTAATTACAGTACATACAAGTAGCATAAAAATTGTTGTACTTTCCATGAAGGAATCTAGAATGAGGAATCCTCATCCTTCACTCCCAGGACGACTACTGTCCATCCACATCCGCCTTTGTTGAGGGTTTTATGTAATGGATTTAACTTGATTGCTTGATTAGGATGGGGCGATGCGATCCTCCTCCGGTGGCGTTTACAATTTACTTACTTGGCATAAAATAAAAGAGGTTGAATTAGAATAAAATTTTTCTCTGTTTTGTGCATAGTTTTTTTTATGGAAAGTCATGTGTTATTTAACGCTACAAAATGATACGCTATAATAAAATATGATTTTATGAGGAATGAAAATGGACTGACTAAATAAACTCATTTTTTATTATGTATAGCGTGGATTTTTGTAGTAGGTGAAAAAAAGAATGCACATCTTGGTCTATCGTAAAATTGATGACGGTGAAACGTGCTTTGTGACCATTTACTACATTTTTATTCGCATTTGCATCAACAACTTCCGAACCATTTGGCGGATTCGTTTTCATTGTCGGATGAAGAAATGATGATGGTTTGATAGCTGTCATTGTTACTTAACTTTTATGAGTAATCTAGTCGAAAGGATGAATGCATCAAATATTATGTCTTTCTCTCTTCCGTAAGCAGTTGCTGCTGTTATTAGTATTGTTTTCTTCTTCTAAGCTGGCTAAGTGAGTGTGAGGGAATGAGTGACTCAACTTGATTTTCCCCTATCCCTATAGGTATATGAGCTAGGCAAGCGGTTTTTTTAGATTGAACTCGAGGAATTGTGGTAGTAAAGTTGTCGGCAGTGCTAGTGTTGGCGGCTTCTTTTGATTCAGCTATAAAAGCATGGATCAAGCTTTTGTTTCAATTAATGACGTAGTTCAACTTTGTTTTGATAACTTAATTGATGTGAGGCATTAAAATGCACGGGAGGTTGCAGGAGAGCGTAGAAAACAGCTGAAGCCCACAAATAATATTTATGTTTTTGAAGGTCAACAGTACAAAATATGAGCTTCCTTTTAAAACTGCCTCTTGCTGATGGCCCTTCTGGTATGCGGTGTTTCTGACAATGAGTACAAATAAACATTGCAATTATGCTGTGCAGTGTGTGCGCATTACGCACTACAACTATACTTGACACTGAATAAGTTTTTTTTTTGCAATTTGCATCATTATCAAATAATGTTATTTACGCTAATTAAGTTTTAAATATTTCTTCGGCTCATCACCTACTCACTGAGTAACTGTATAATCGTGCTCGGGCTTGTACTTTTGACTTGAGCAACTTGACTTCTTCATTTTTATTTACTTTTTCTCTCTCGGTACCGTGTCATCGTACCGTGTACTGAGGCATGCTAATAATCCATGACAGGATTTAGTACGTACAAAAGTATAAACCAATGCTAATAGGTTTTGACAGAGTGGATTCCGTTCTTTCGTATAGTTTGCTTAATAAACTCAAACTGGCTATTTTTTCTAGAACAAAAAGAAAACGGTACGTGACATTTGAACGTATCCTTTACGGCTCTGGTTTCAATGAAAACAATAACGATTTCACGTAACTACATATACTAAACTTGTACTCATTACTTGTTGTGGCAACTCTATTTAAAAATGCAGGGACATCGGACAGTCTAAAAAGTTCAAGAAATTATTGGAAGCAATCTGTTAAATCCCTTGTAGGAAACGCGTTTATTCTTTATAGCAGTTAGGAGTTTTTTTAGCATTCTTTCTCGTATGATCAAAGTCATTGATTAAACCCCTTCCAGGAATCTGACACAAAAAATCTTGATTAAATTTGATATATGTGAAGGCAGGCAAGGAAAACTGAAATTGATTTTATGACTGGAAATACCTATTTTTTTCTAAATAGCCCAATAAAAATATACTGGAGTGAAGTGGAGCCTGACTGCGACTACACTTGGGTAATGTGGAGAGCACTACATAAAATTCGTGATGTAATTTTTTTGAAGGCATGTTAATGTGAAAGAATTAAGAGCTATAAAAAGGGGATTGGAATGAGGCGGAACGCTGTTAAGATTTCGTTAGTTGGAATGATTCGGAGTGAGCGTAATATGAGTTTTTCATAATTTTCTACCTTCCCTTGTAAATCCATTGGGGGGATCGATATATTATAACAATCTAATGTGATGAATGGACGTGTGGAATCTTGAGCTGGTAATATAAGGTACTCACAGAAAGTAGAACGACTATTGACTAAAGACGGATATGCACTTTTAAAAGTAAACCCTATATCATCTGAAAACGCATTTAATGTAGACAAAAATCTAGCTTATCTCCATTTAAAACAATCCCGCCAATATGGCTAAATCCAGGGAAAATATATTTTTTGTTAACGAGTATTCGGATCGAAAGTTTTCCGATCTTATTTTGCTTATGATTCACAGTTTAAATCTGAAAGAACAGGCAGTACTCCACCAATTAAATTGGTCATCCTACTTGTCGTGAATCCCTTATATAAAAATTGAAGAGAATTTTGGAGTGATTAGACGTAATAAGGATGACTAGGATGAGCCCTGCTCTAAAGAATAAAGAACGGAGAAAAAGAGGTGGAAGGTGAACTAGGGAGAATAATAATAATAAAAAAAGGAGAGAAATTCGTGTGTAGAAATTTTTTATATTTACTATACAAGGACTCTTCTGTGAGTGACTTGAAGAAAGCTGCGGGAGCCGAACTAATCCGAGTTTGTATTTTATAAATGCCGGAATAATGGATGATGGTAGTGATGGTTGTTCTTCTTCTCCTACAACTGCTCCTGTTATTGCCTTCCCTTACATTATATATTCTAGGAAAAAATAATTCTCTCCCTTTTTTCAACTCACGTTCATCGTCCATTTGTTCCTTGTTCTTTTTTATCATCATCTCCTCACGCATTACAATACACACTTTTATGTTCCCATTACAAATGCGTGTATAGATATATAAAAGGGCTTATACTTTTCCTTCCCAACAACCACCACAAAACTAACATGCACGTAAGAAACTACCAGCTATCTGTAGATATCTATGATACCCATTTCGGATTCGACAAGTTGGAAAAAAAACATTCCCTTGTTATAAAAGCATCATCAGGGAGAAGTAATGCAGAGAGCTAAAATAACACTTTTTCATTCTACTTTAGTTTGCTCAAGTTGAATTTGGTAAGGTGAATAGGAGTTCCCATATAGATATATAAAAATAAATATACTTGAAGTTCCTCTCTCTGCTTGTCTCTCAAAAATGAAAATGAGATTGTTGAGAAAAAGAAAATGAAATAGGATGGGATGGGCCGTGTAATTATTATGAACGAGATGGGTTGGTGGAGTTCTCTCCTTCTCTCCTTTTATCGGATCCTTGTCATCATCATCATCAGCGTGATTATTATTACTACTTATTTTTCTCTCTTTTCCTTTCTGGACGGGCACTAATAGGTAGCCGAGCTGAGTGAGAAAGGCAGGTCTACTCATTTTAAGTAGGTAGAACGGACTCTTTTGTTTCTAATTTATTAAATGTGGAAAAGAGAAAAGGACCGAAGTTTTTTTTGTTATTTTTTGTGTTCGTTCCTCGCAAAAAAGTAATAATGAAGAAGGGGTGTGTAGGAAGGGAAGAGGTATTAATAAGATATTAAAAAAAAGAAGGATGGTGATTATAAAGGCATTAAAAACGACGTAATATGATACGCTTATCTAGTATGTTTAGATTAGATTAAATTTGTTTCTCAAGCACGTGTTCCTGCATGAGAGATGAGAATGTGTTTTATATAACTGGCGATGAAAAATATACGGAACATTGCATGACAATCCATTTGACTCAAAAGGAGAATCGATGTGAAGAAGAAAAATTACCAATTTTGGAGTAGGGATGATGAGCCTACATTCAATATCATCACTGCATTGTTATCCCCATTACGGAATTATTTTTAAAGGTTGAAAACAAATCAGGGACTCCCGCTGAGAGAGAGATTCGGGGGTTCGGTTGATCATTCACTTCTCCCAAAAAAATACAAATGGTTGACCCTTTTGCCACTGATTTACATGAGGAAGCATAATAAATACGTTTTTTTTTTAAAAAAAGATAGAAAATGCCATTCCGTCTCTGTGGAGGGATTTTCTCTCTGAACAATAAACCTAACCTACGTAAACAATGATTTTCAATTTTAAAAATAAACTGTTTGCTTTTCCGTTCAGAATAAAAATTATTTGACAATGAAGTCGGGCTAGATGCGAAAGGTATCGGTAGAAATCATTATAGGCAATTTGTCAGAGAATGATAGTGGCGTAGGTGGAGGAATCTTTTCTTCAAAATATTTTTGGAAGTTGAGCCCAAGCTTTACAATGGCCGTCAAGGAAGAAAGCATACAGTTTAGAGTGATGTCATTTATTTCACAAAGCTGGTTAGCGAGCTGTCCAAGGGATCAAGCAAGATGAGAGATCTCACAATACATTATTACCTGGTTTGTACCGTTTATTATTATTAATATGATTATTATTTTTCACGAGGAAAAAGGTAGAAAAATCCATCTGAAGAACAGCTTATGGCCAGTAAGGCACGGCAGAAAAAGGCTTTCAACCTTCTTTCCATTTAAAATTTATTGATATGGAAAGTCAATATGTTCACTATAAAATTTTTAATTTTTTTTATTGATTAGCAATATACTGTCGAAGAACATGCCAAGCTGGTATAGTAATAAGTATCCGTCTTCTTTCTCTTTTCATTGTGGATCGAACTTTTGTTTTGATCGGGAGCGTCATCATAATATAATATTGAATATTATTATGTGGATATATTCCTATGACTTTCTATGTAGCAGTGCATAAACAAAGGCAGAGTTTTTATGATTATGAATGTGTTATTGGACCTCACCTTGTCGTCATAAATATCAGGATTTTTTTTGATTTTTTAGACCAGTATCTGACTAAACTACATGGTAAAAAGTTGTATGTGTAAGCATGCTAATCATCTCCTGTCTCCTTCTCCCTGTGCAATATTGCAATATTTGTTTGTGAGCGAGGAGAGTGACTGAGTGAGCACTTACTTAGGAATAAAGTGCAAGTCGTGATTTGCCTATCCTATCAGAAAGATACAAATTGAGTCTTAAATGGTTGTAAACAAGTGCCACGTATCTACAAAGATATGAGTAGGTAGGAAGATATTTCACAGGGTTGCGTGCAATTTCGCAAGAATTTTTCCCCTCTTTTATGACGAGTTGCGTCTTCCGAGTTGAGAAAATTATAAATAAAGATATATCTCATACGTATATACTAATTTTTTTCTGGGGGAAAAGCCCACTCAATTAAACTAAGTGAAAGAAAAATATTCTGTGAGGATTTTTTTCTTCATCATTAGCACAAAATGATTACATTATTATTGCGTTTTTTATCACACCGGTAGCTCTAGTTTTTCAAGGGGAGAATTTGTCTATCAATCGTTTATTTGTAATTCTCATATTATTTTGATTAGTGTAAACATGAAAATATAAAAGGTGGATTGACTGGGAATGAATGAGGGGATAAAGTCAACTTGTTTTTCAATGGGACATATAAAGCTATAATAAAACTCCTTTTTATTTTCTCGTCTTTTATTATTATTGTAATTTGGGCATCCAATAGTGTAGTCATCAAACAATGAAAATAAATTGTAGATGAGCCCATCTGTGTAGTACTGTATGAATGAGGGAGGGTTGGCGAAAAAAATATCGACATGATAGCTTCAAATCCGTTCTACCTCTCTAATTGAAATGAATGATAAAAAGGGGGAAAGAATGAGGAAAAGTAAGCACAGCCATCAACTCATACATATGCAAAATGGTGAATATGGTGGAATGTCACTATTTTACTTTTTCTATGAAAACGAATAGTTAATATGGTATTTCCAGCGGGAGTGGAATATTAGCATTAATTTTTTAATATGCACACTTTATTTTGATATTCAACATGGCACATTCCGTTCTTGACTTTCTTCGGGACAGAAAATAATAAATTGTTTTAGATTTAACAGGTTAAAATATTCACACTCCTCCTGCTGTGCGGAGTACCTGCTTGCTCTGTTCTCTCTCTGGATATCACATCTCCATATTTATGAATGAAACTAGATGAATAATGAATATGGATTAAACAAGTTCTCTCTGGTGAGTGTAAAAGTCAGTAGGGAAAGGAGAGAGTATTGTGTACTTACGTATCCGTATAGGAATGTATGTATTATCAGTATGCAGCTCCCGTTTTTTAGTTTGATATCAATGCAAATAAGTCAACAAATAAGTTTCAACAATTTATTGTTTTATTCGATCCTCCATGTCCATACGCTTTTATATTATCCTCCGAATTAATCACAAAATTCGTATTGTGGCCTTCAGGCAGAATAAGACTGGAGGGGATTGTAACTAGTTTTTCAGTACATACTACAGGTAAGTGTATATGTATTGTTGTCTGCAATTAACAAGGTGATTATGAATAAACCGGATCGAGAAATGATATCATTCTCTAACCCAGCCTAGGCACAGTCACAATAAAAGCAGAGCAGAAAAAAAAAGACTTTAATTAAACTGCTAGTAGAGGGGATATGCTTAATGATTTTGATACTTGAGATATATCCATATATATCTTTTATTGTTAGGCAATTCATACTATACAGTCCGCAATAAAGGACTCACTTAAAGAATGATCAAGGGAGAACTTTTATGCTCCTAATTTCCTAAATATAATTATTTTATCAAGTGCGGCTGATCTCCGCCCGAAGTAGGCTTGCTTGTTCTTGCTCGTATTTGTGTGAACAATCTAATGCGTAGCGTTCACGTATGAGAAGCACTTAAAGAGGCTTTTTTTATTGAATCATGAAGGGAAAGCGTTCTATTGAAAATAAATCCCTGTGAGACGTTCCGTCAAATAATAACGAACTTAAATCTGGAATGAAATAGAACATTATTTGTAAGTTGAGACCAGTAGTTGGAGTACCCCTTTCGTTCTAAAGTCTAATAGCAAATAAGGTGCGCTTTCACGTTTATTGTCCACGTTTTTTTTGCGCTGCACTTAAAAACTCATTCATTCATCCAATCCAGTGGTGGAGTAAGCGATTGTGACTGTAAGCCCGTTTTTTTTGTTCTGCTTCTTTCTTGCTGGTAAAAGGAGGCAGATGAGGGAATTAGTACTTAGCCTGTTTTTATCAGGCGGTCGGATGAATTAAAGTAATTATGGTTATTAGTGTGTATAGTTAGTTAGATTACAAACAATGAGAGACGAAAGGAGAACTGCCGTGCGCTTCTGCTATTTAAAAATTGGCCATCTTGTGTATAGGTTGATCCTTCCTTGTAATCTTAATTTCCCGTATAAAAGACTACCCATTTATGTAAGGACGTGGGTGGGTGTTGTGTGTACGGATATTTTTGTTTTTACGATTACGGCTGAAGGAAATTAGTCGGGCGGCGGGAGCTAATTGAAGCCTCTCGTCTTTCTTGTGTTTTAACAACTTGTGTATTTTTCATTGGGCTGCTCTCACAGCCGCAATAATCGTCATTAGAATATTCACTATCCAATCCACTCCGGACTGGAAATTTGCCGCAGACGGTTGTTAATAACTTTGGCAAGTGGAAAATTTAAATTGAAGTATTCATAATAACAGCAAAAAGGGTTTTTATCAGTTTTGTAAATCTGGGTCTACCCTTCCCTCTTTGGAAAATTAAATAGGAAGTTGAGGAATTATTTTTCTATTATATCTATTATTGCTCGCAAATATGACTTCACTTGAATGAGGGCTTACGGAGCATTTTTTTTCATTGTGAAGCCATAAGAAACGCTTTTCATTGAAAGTGGAATGGTTGTTAAAAGTCTGCACTGACTGTCTGCACTTGCTCAGTGAATTGATTGTGCTCTATGTAGAACATGATATTTTTCTGAACATGTGCTTACCAATGAGGCTTTTTTTGAAAACTGGGATATGGGGCTTATGTGTGGGGAGAAGTGAATACATAAATGAGGAAGGTTGGATTGTATCATGCCATTCTTTAAATAAAAATTGACGAATTAATAGGGTATTAAATGTGAATGATGATCGGGTTGAATGAATAGCTTTGTGAAATGATGATGTAATGTGACCCTTTTCATCCGGTTCCTGTTCAAGGGTAGAGCGACAGCAGCCGTTCATACCATTCATCATGAATGTCGAGCAATCCAAATCCATTCACATGTGGAATTTGTATTTCATTTTGAGCTGATCTCTTGTGGGACTTCCTTTGGATAAAGGGTTTATATTCGTTTGCAGAGATTGAGCACATTTTTTTTCTTCAAAAAATCCTGTTTGGGTTTTTGGATCTTTTTTACACGAAAATCTCAATGGCCATTTCAATAGAATCCAATAAAATTGTGAGATAATTAGGGAAGAACAGACTATCCTTTGTGGCATTTTCACGCATGATTATCCAATTTTCTTGGGTATTGAGATAATTTCTCAATATTTTGAAAATTTTTGATGTGAACTTTATTATTATTGTATAATAGGAAATAATATTGTATAGAGTGATTACGGCTTCTTGGAGAATTATAATGTGTTCTTTTGAGGTGAGGATGTGAAGATGGAAGTAATAAGAATAACACGTTATTGGCCTTTATGGTAGAGGTTTATCAGAGAATGGGGTAACTCAAGGTGAATAATCCCATTCATCGGTTCATCTTTTTTGCATGTGTGGGAACACTTGTTAGCGTTTTTGTGCCTGGTTGGTTGTCGGGAGTGAAAAGGTCGCTTGTTGATTTACCTCGACAATACGTCTAGTTATTTAGTCCTCTCCATTTTCCCAATCCCATTCCTCTCGGATTTCAAATGCTAGTTTGTCTGCATATTTTCTCATCATCTTACAAGCCTACGTTTTTTCTGCTATGAAGAATATCATGTTGAAGAAGTTTTCTTAATTTTATGGTAGCGGTAGCCTAATTAAAAATTAAAAGTTAAACCTTGTAGTTGGCTTACAAGCACTGTTATGCACTTTTGTACACATGAAATGAGTATCAAGATAAGATGTACATATATCATGTGGAGGGAAACGGAAGAGACAAAAATCTTTTGACGGTTTAGTCCAATTTCATGTTTTTTTATGAAATTGTTGAGTATAAATTGAGAAACTTGACAATATGGCCGTCCATCACAAAGCTTGAGTTAGGTACACACACCTTAATTACTTTTCTGTCATAATTTTTTGCGCTTTTTTCCTGTTAGCCGTTTCAACAGTATTTCTCTTTAAAAAAACACAACTTTACCAGCTAGGGAAATTAGAAACATGGTCAAACAAAGTTGATTAGAACAGTTAGTAATTCACCGAAATTCGTTAGATCCAGTAGAGATTTTGATGACGAAAAAAGGAGTGGGCTTGCTGGTTTACTGAGGCGACTAAAACGGTTCCGAAAATAAAATCAGTTGAATGAGGCAATGAGAATGTGAGGATATGGCAGGGCATGGCTATGACAGTTCCTTTTTTCTCTAATGAATGTTAATATGGTCGTATCGTCGTCATCATCGACATTGCCAATGTTTGCACCAGGGACTCGGCTCTTGTTTTTCCAAAAAAGATCAAAGGGAAATCCTGTGATCTTGAGTTGGTGCGACAAGTTGATAGGAGACCGAGCATGATTATTACGATGAATGTATAGTCTGGGGTCCGCTCCTTGATCATTATGATGAGAGCAGGTTTAGAAGGAGAAACAACAAACATCAGCAACAGCAGGTTTAGTATAGGTATGATGGATGAAAATGGTCTGTCCACACAAGGGTTTAAAAAATAGCTATTGAAGAGACTTCCATCTCCATTCATTCCAGGGTTTCTCGTATGCTGATGAGTTGGTGATGAAACAAAGGTATGTTATTGGGAATAGTCACCTACATATTTACGGATGATGCCTGAATGTGCTATTTGGGTAGGCTTCCTCGTGAGCTGAATAAACATTATGTTTCTCCAGTGTTGTTTGTCATGCCTCCTTTCTTTCATCAGCGGGGATACCATCAAGTGAAAATCGGGAAATATAAAAATTGTATGTTTAGGCGAAAAAAAACCACTAGAGATTGGCAAAAAAAGGTAGCGTAAGGATGTAAAATACATATGGTTAGATGGCTCATACGCACATTGATTCAAGTGGAAATGGAAAATGTTTTCTGCCCAACTTAACTAAAATAAAATGGGAAAGTAGAAGTGAAAGAGTAAAAGTAACAATGTAAAATGAACCCGAATGTGTCTGGTTTGGTTAGCTCCATTTCCTCGTGTAGTTGCACGTATTGGAGAGTGTCGGTAAAAAACAGTCAGTCATGGTGAAAATTAACGTGTGGAACAAATAGACCCCCTTCAAAGGTGCTTAATTGCACCTTTGATCTTTTCTCCTTTTCTATTTCTACCTTCGGAGTAGAGGAATGGAAAGTCTGTCGGAAAATGTGCAAGTCTATTTTTTTTCCAGAGGAGCCACACAAAGAAAAAGACAAGTTACATTAGTTTCAGTTGTACTTTCGCAATTTGCTTCTGGTCGGAAGAGAGAAGAATTTTTGTAGTGCAGTGGCCACAGCTCATGCATGCAGTGGAGTCTGCTCTTCTCACGTGAAAATTACTACATAAAAGGGAAAGTAAAAGAGGAGAAGGAGCGTTGATTAAACTACAAAGGGGAGAGGAATTTTTTCATGTGGTTACAAATGAAAATATTCCCTGTTTACTTCATTATCGCTCTGATAAGTATTTTAGATGAACAGAGAATTTTCTCCACTATTTCACTGAATTTTGCTTCTGCTTGCTTTTGCCTTTTCAGAAAAATTGCATTATTCAATACATTTCGACACTCAAAAGACAGATAAATTATAACGAAATGTTTTTTTTTCATTTTCAGGTAAGCAAAACTGGACTTTCAGTTGTCCTTTCTGTAATCTCTTCACCTTAAAAGGATTCATCTTGGCCAATCTATGGTTTTCCTGACCTATGTGGCTGTAGTTGTGGACGGGTGGACGACGTGCATTAAAAATGACGATAAGACTAATTTTGTTATGCTTTCGTTGAGTGCTTGACATTCTTTTTTTTTCTGTTGCTCTTTCTGTTGGCATGTATGTCCATTAATATTAATCAATGTATGAAAAAAGGGGAGATGCTCTCTTTGACTAAATTGAGTTCTATCATGAGCATAATACCACATAAATAATTTGCTAAACCAGCAACTGATTATATACTGGTTGGAGACCTGCTAATAACTCTCATTTCATATTTTACGACTTACTTTTCGTTGCTTACCATTGATAAGGGGGTAAAAAGGCAAGAAGTATCATAATGCATGTTCGGATGTGGGTATAGCTATAGTGAGCTGAGCTGAACTCTGTTTTGCTTGTCATTCATTAACGGCATGATGATGATGAGGCTCTTTTTAATTTAAAAAGCCTGCTTTGATAAGCAGTTTCATAGGTCAGTCGTAAAAATGAACGGTTGAATACCTTCAAGAAAAATTAGAGAAAGCCTAGGTCCATGAATAAAAACGTCCGTTCCCTATTTACATGAAGTCGATAACCTCTGTTCATCAACTGATAAGGTTATTATGTGATCATCATCTAAATCTTGAGCTCTTAGTGTTATATCTGTTCGCTCTTAGCAGCGTTTGCCGTTTGGATGGAAAAATGAGACAGAAGTGGTCCGACTGAGTCAGTGGACTAATAACCCATGCGCAATCTCTGAAGAGGTGTAGTGTGGACATGAAAAATAAGTGGTTGTGATGAAATCTGATACAAGATTAATTCGCATTTGATTATGGACGGTCATATCCAGTTTTGTCTTTGTAGAAAACAATATTCTTCACTCAATAACAAGTTGGCTGAGCGGGTCGCTCCGCTTCACTACTATCTTCAACGTATTATCTTCATTTTCGCTCAATAAAATATTTTTTTTATGAAATCTACGTATGAGATCATGCCTGCTAAAAATAAAAATGTAGACCGAAACCGAATAGAATTTTATTAACTATAGATTATGGCAAGGCTGTGTAGCTAATAATAATAATAATAATAACAGTGATATGAGAAAGATATGAAAGCAATAAAAGATTTTTCTTTTCTTACCCTCCTCAATCTAATGATAATGATAAGGGTTTATTATTATAGGTAGCTTTTATTTGTTTGCCCTTTTTACTAACAACTTTCTCGGTTGGAGAAGGAAGGGAAGCAACTAGGAAGAGAACCCACTTCACTTACTTAATCTTGTCAGGTTTCCTCTTGCTAGGTTTAGGGGGAAAAGTAGGAAGTTTTGTGTGGTCAGACAAAGGATCAGACACAAAGTGGAAAATCCAATAAGAATGGGAAAGGTTTCGGTCGTGTTTTCTCTCTAGTGCCACCGCAATATACAAGATATCATTTGTACAATGGCAATAATACTAATAACGCATCAGAAGAGGAGGAACCTTTTATTTGTTCTTACCACCACAGTCGTAGTCACAAGAGTCCCCAGAAAATTGCCATAATCCGATAGATTGGTGGCCATGTTCCTACAGAGGGAAAAAAGAGCATTTGCCTGTCTTTTCGATAAACAATGAGACAAGTGAAGTGGAGCTCAACCCAGCATTACTAATATGATTGCATGTTTCTTTTTCACGGTCCACTGCCTCTGATTGAGATTTTTTTATCTGATTTGATCATTATCATTTTGTGTGAGGTGTGTTTTTTTTGGCAAAACCAAAGGGAGGCAAGAAGTGATCAATTTCCTTTTTTCATTGACCATGACGATGTGATGTCGTCCAGATTATTTGTTTTTCATCATATGAGCGCCAACTTGGATGGAAGTCCTAACGAGAAAGTATCAACTTACTCTCTGGCTCCGCTCAACGTCCAGGAGCTGTTTGCAGTAGCTGGATGGAACTCTTTAATGATATGAAAAATACGAAGACAGTCTAAGAGAGAGGCAGGTGCATGAGGAAATTCGAATGAAAAAACTGCATTTCACAAAGAATCTCAAGAGGAGAACAAGTTGATAATAAAAATCTGATATGGATGATAAAGAAAACTTGTCCTTCTGATATTACACCACAACAGCAACCGCACCACCACCTTTGCATTTTTTTCATCCTTTTTTCTTCCTTCTGTCACTCTTTTCTCCATCGCATCGTCACCAGTCATTATCAATATGAGGATTACATCATCAAGCTTTGTTGCCTTTGGTCCGTCCATGCATACTTGGATGTGTCTCGTAAGTAGGGATGAATGCTTGACAAAAGGTGATGGTTCTGATGAGGACGTTGATGATGAAATGCAAAGAAGAAAAAAAGGAAAGAAATGCAGCCAAACCAGAAGTCAATTTAATAAGTAGAAAAGCAAAAAAAAGCGTAGTATTTTTTTTCTCTCTTTGCTTAACTTTCTTATTCTGATGAGGCAAGAGATATTATACAGGGCATATTATAAGCATCATCATCATGTTGTGTGATCCAGTAATCAGATAAAATATCCTTTTGTTTACTTGTATTAAAATATATTTTTATAGGATGAAAACCTACTTTAGCATTGCATCAAGGTGGAATGCAATGAGGAATGTATGCATTGTAAAATGAATGCATGTTGTCGTGTTTCCCTGTTATCATTTTATCATCATCTGTTGACGGGATGTGTATATATATAACAAGATTTTAGCTTCTTCTGGTTTTTCCAACGACAATGATATGGACTATATAAGGGAGGTTAGGTTAGCGCCAAGAAATTCTCTTCTTCATATATGTATACGCATATTCAATACTAATAAAAAGGAGCAAGTAGTAAAGTCTTTTCTTGGCTAATTATTGATAAGGTCTCTCTCTCTCCTGATGAAGTACAAGCCTCTTTTCTTTTAAGTGTAGAAAATTATTTAATTTGTGTAATAAAATTTAGAACATTTAAACTACATTAGGCAAGACATGAGAACTTTTACCGGTGGCAGTGGAATGGCCACTGTGTGATTCGTATAAAATACGAACCTACTTAACCACTCCTGACGGGTAGTATTTGTTTTCTACAGGAACTTTGCTTGGCGTGGAATAAAGTAAGCCATAAAAGTGGGAGATAAGCTGATTTAATTCTTTTTTGTAGGTTTCCTCAGTCAAACTGTAGGAAGGAGGGTGGGCTTTTTCTCTGATAGGTGTCTTTTTTAGACCTCACCGTGTAGTTGTAAAATTAGTAGCGCAACCAACTAGCAAAGAAAAAAGGATAATAGTAAAGTTGCAATCTATTTTTTTATATTTTCAGTAGATTTTCGGCACCTCTAATAGCAGAGTTGATGAAAAAAAAGTTGCTAAGAAAAAATATGATGAAATGCGGTATCAAATGCATTTTACCACTTGTGTTTAAGTAGCTTTTGGACTGGATATTATGCAGGTTTAAAGAGGTTGAGTAAGTGAACTTCTGCTTGAGAAGCCACATCATCATGATAACAGCGATTAGCATTTTATTACGACTATGTTTAAGAAAATAGTACTTGCCAGTTTGTGTGTGCCGGTACATGTACGTTTTAGGTACAGATCAGATGTAGAAAAGGATATTAAGTAATGCAACTTCATGATAAAAAAGTGACTTTGGAGCATGAAAAATATGGCGGATATTTAAGAGAAAAGGGTCGTTCCCAACGTGGAATTACTTATGTTAAATATTACAGTCAAATATTAAGTTAGCCAAATAAATTCCATGAATCGTCTACTCCTTCCGGACAAAGAGAGAGGAATAAAATAAAATGGCTCACTGTAGAGTTTATAACGTTCTTTTTACCTTGCGGTTTATTACTTTTAATAAAATTATTCCAAAAAGTTGACGGGGAAAAAGCTCGATTAGCGTATGGCTTGCTATTATACTGGGGAAAGTTGAAAACGGAAGGATTTGATTAAGTACCTGGTTGACTACATTTTAAGTTGCCTTTCTCCTCCTTTCCAGTAATGATCTCCAGGCTTTCCATGTATTTTACGGTCGTATAAAAACAGTTGAGCTCTCTGAACAGTGAAATGAAATGATGAATGGTTGAATTAATATAAAATGTGAGAGTGGCCTATATTACAAGCATAAGGCTGGTAGAATAAGTTATGCATATACGATTTTTCGGTAGGAAAGTGTAAGGAAGGAGGAAAAGGTAGAGAAAATAGTGGAAAGGAGCTTGACTACATGCGTATATAAGGAAGAAGTGATACGGAAAATGATGAAGTGAAGTCTGGTTGAATGCTTTAGTCAAGTAAGTAATCACAATCAGAAAATGTGAAAGGACGCGTAGGGAAAAATGCATGGAAAGAAAAGAATTTAAAAAAGAGAGAAAAGGGGAACTATTTTATTAGGAAATTCGGAATGACTTAAGAGAAAAAAGGAAGGGAAAAGGGTTGGTTGGCTACATATGTACAAGTTGGCTGAGAGTAAAACTAACCGACTATACCTTTTTGTATGGGGACTTGCTTGACTTGGGAGTTGGAATAAAGCATGCAGACATGGTTATACATATAACATGCATGAGATGAGCAGAACTGGAGCTGAAGAGTGTAATATTCTGTCGGTAATTAATGAGAGATCGATCTTTCCGGCTTTTTTTTCTTCTTTTGTTAGTTGGACTATGAATAGGGATATATGTGAGCATGTGTTGGTGTAATGTGTATGTATAACAAAGGAATAATGGGTTGGTGAATGGATGATCGATGGTAATGACGACGACGATTTGATGAAATGGGAGGAAGGAGAACTAGGAGAAGCGAGGCTGAAAAGAAAGTTTTTAAGCTTGATCATCTTCCAGTTCACGCAAATTGGAGAAGGAACACTGAACACGATGTGGAAGTGAATTGCATTGCATTTTCGGGAAGAATAGGGGAAGCACGACATATTGAAATCTATTAGTATATGAGTTGATGAGGATGAATAATAATACAAATGAGTGAATACTGACTTTAGCTCTAATGATACCTAAAAAAATCTTGGTACCATTTCCTACATGCCAGAGCGGATGTGCTCCAACGGTGGATTGGATGAAGTAGGGAAAACATACATACTCCTGGCATTTTCTGCTGACAATGTGAATCTAAAGTATGGAATTACATATCTAATATCATTCCACTCAACTTTTTTTTCAAATATCGATCCGTCCTTCCGTTCTCTCTTTGTTTCTGTATAATTGTATTGAAATCGGGAGAGTTTTATGCTTGGAGCAGCAATATTTTCTAATGATGTACAGAAGGCATAGGGCTGCCTAGGCCAATGCGGTGGTGGTGCATATATGCAGCTTGTTGTGGGAGATTATGATTACAAATGAAAAGGGTTGAAGAGTAAGGCAGGTGCCGGTCGGCCGCAGTGACTAACAACGTCGGATGGATGAAGTGGCGGTCGTCTTGTGGTGCTAAGTCCGCCTGGTATTTTTTTTTCAAGTGCTGTTCAAATTTCGGGTTCTGTCAGCTCGAATTTAAATTTCTACATGTTTTACTGAATGAGGACAAGAGTTTAGATTGAAATTTGTGGAGAACTGATCATTATTTTTTTTACATGAACGAAAGTAGGTATGATGACTTCTTTTCATTTCCTTCAATAATAATGCTCGTTGGCATTTTTAGTGCTGAAATCACGGCTCGGTTGAAAAATTACTATTTTAATAGGAACGGATTGAGTTTCAAAAAGGGAAATATTTTCAAAGGTGTTTTTATAAATGATTAGGGGGGCTGCTCAGTAGATGATTGAGAATATATCGCGTTCAATGCTCCCCTTTCACTGATTGAGCTGGAGAATAACGTGGAGCAGTGGTGGCTCAAGAGAAGCGAATCGTAAATATCTTGTTTTTGGAGTTAATGTTGTTTTTTATAATATACGCTTAGATTCTCATACCCTAAATTTTGTGATTATGCGCACTTTACTTGCTGGTAGGTACTACGAGCCGTATACACTTACATTACCTCATTTTAGCTTTTTTTCTGTAGTTGTTAACAGACCATAAGCATTGTGATTACAAGGTAGGAAATTTTTCCTCATTTTTTTGTTGGCTTTTTTATTTTTCACCTGAGGTAGGTTGGGGGAGATAGGTTTAAGTGATACTTAGAATTGCGGGTGGTCTATGATTATAGCGTGTCCAGCCGTATCCATTTTTTCCTCAAAGTGTTTCCTTGAAATAGGATTTCTACAAATCTTATTTTTTTTACTGATCCCAATGATATGATCTGCTGTGCAGACGGACTTGTGGTTTAGGTTCATTGAAGAAGGTAGGGACATTCCTTATTGGTGTATTGGGTGATGTACACTGCTATTCCAATAGAAAAATACTTATGTGTGGATTGTGCATCGTGCATTTTCTACTGATTTTCTGATTATCTCCATTTGAAAACAGGAAACGATAAATCTTTCATTAATTATTACCATCCCACAGTATATCATATTTATTCCGTCGATTCAATTCTCGTTATGATGGGTCGGGGCTCGGTAAATATGGGAGCGGTAGTGAAGACAGAAAGAAGGTGTAGGCATTTATGCCCGTTGATGATGACTAAAAAGATTTTCTCTTTGAGTCATTCATTTTTAGCGTGAAGGGAATTAAGCGGTAAAACGGCAATGATCATGTTGATGATGTCTTTAAAGAAGAGGTCAAGAAGGCGATGATCACCAACTTCCAATTATTACCTTGCTCTTTTGAAAAAAGCATTGCGTTGCTCATCAATGCGAATCAGTTTTGATTTATGAGAAGACTGCCGTCTTTGACTTCTTTTGACAAGATAATTACACCAACTCCTACTGTAATTTTTCTTTCATAGACAAAAGACGCAGAGGTAATCAGTTTGCACTGGTAATGCTGAAACTTGTGAATCAGAAAAATGCAATATTTGTTTTTCCTTTCTTAACTAGATATCGATTAATGGTAGTGGTGATAATGACAAGTGAATGATCTTGTGTAAAAGCCGCTTGGCTACCTTTTTCTCAATACATCTTGCATCAGACGATCCAGTACCTCCTCGCATTCATCAGGATGAATTATACCTTTCAATGTAAATTTACAAAGTATGAATATGAAAAAAATATTTTTGCTATGCATTGATACGAAAATGATCCAAATTGTGCATAAAATATTTAATGCGCGAGGATCGAGGTAAAATATTTCTAGGTATTTGTGTTGTGTTGATTCATCCAGTCGTCTTGCGTATTGCCAAAGGGCACCAACCAATTACCATTGAAGAGGTAGATAATAGGGATCTTGTTTGCATTGCGGTTAAGATTCCACAGGAGCGGAATTCGGTAGTAAATACGCGAAACTTCCTTGGATGGGTAATTTCGAGAAAAAAATGTGTGACTAATGTAGACCCTCCTTCAGAGAGATATATATTCATCATGGGATCATTTTCCTAGCAAACTATCTTCAAAGTTGATCATCATGTGTCATTATTCTGAGACTGATTTTCCAAAATACAAAATAATCAGATCCTCTCCTTATTTTTCTGCTTTGATTACTGTTCGTGTGTAACCAATCAACAAATCAGGTGTGGATATGATTACACAGTAAGGAGAGAAGCCAATGAGGGAAGAAGGATGAGGTGGATTAGTACACATCAAAAGATCATAAAGTGGATATAAACAAGGATAAAATTGGCCTATCAGTTAAGTAAAGTAGACTGACGAAGAAGAAAGAGCCGACTACCGGCTCGACTGCAGCATCTATTATCGTAATTACTAATGAAAGGTACCCTTTTAACTGTGTGTATAGTGCTCAGGTTATAATAAAAAAATATATGCAACGAGAAAGAGAGTAGACGGGACCGCCAGGCCGCCACTCACTCCGCTCTTTAAGTAGAGGAGTAAAATTAGAAGGAGCTTGTTAGTGGTGGTGTATAACAAGTTAAAAATTGCTAATGTACTTATCTACTCCTCTTTCTACGACACAGTCACAAAAAATATATAGGAGAAAAAATTAGATAAGATTGCTCTGAGCTGAAGAAGAATAACAGATTGCGTATATGAAACTAGCTGCCAGAAGCCATAAACGTATCATATCCAGGCCTACAGGGTGTGTTGTTGGCTAGTTAGTAGGAAAAAAATTACAAACAAATAATAGGACGAAAAAATTATTGCTGTATATCAGAGAAGACCACCCACTTAGGCACAAGTATATACCATATACTATAACAGTAGTTTTGGAAGCTGTCCTTTTGTAAGGAGAAAAAATACGTTTGCTACAGAAAATGCATTTAATGTAGCCAAGTTGAAGCCTTCTGTCACGCGATACTTTTAAGATTAAATTTGCCATCAGATCATATCATGCTTATCATCGTATTGCTGCAATGAAGGCTTTTTTTGCTACTTCTCGGCCGCACAATTTAGCGCAGCAATGTGTGAAGTCTGAGGGAAAAGTAGCTGTTGAATAGAGAAGAAAAATGACGTTATTTAGATAGAGAGTGGACATTTATTTCTTCTTTAGTTGGTTTAAAGTGGACGAAAAGATTGTCATAATCATATCTGATACACTACGCTTCTTTACGGAGCATTGACTGTGGTCATTTGGTTATTGACTTGATTTTGATTTGCTTTATCTGTTGCTATTATTCTCGTTTTTTTGTGGTCTGTGACTGTTCTTGATAAAGGAATTGTTGCAGAGATTGAAAAGCAAGATTATTTAAATGATTTGGTGGTGATGGTGGCATTATTTAGACAGATGCGTAACGTGATTTGGTTATGTGTGCTGTTTCTCCTCCCCTTGCTACCCCCAAAAAATGTTTTAATGTTCACGAGGAGAAAACATGGTTTTGTAGTGAGCTTAAATTGCTCCCTCACAGGTTGACTTTGGCTACGTTAATTTGATGATGTGCATGGTAAATTTTTTCTGCCACTTTGCGCAGCGTGCTATTGTCATTTCTCTTCAAATTTAGGTTGCATGTTTGCAAGTCGTCCCATAAAACCCAGTAATGAGCAAAAGATAAATTTTTCATATTAGCTTAATTCTCAGCCTAATCTCACACATTTGAAAACTGTTTAAAGGGGTTAAACAAGTGGGAGCAAAAAGCGTTAACGAATGGCTGGAAAGAAAGAATGTCTACTTTTGTCATTGGGGCACACAATAGAAACCTACCGGATAAATCTCCATCGTCAATCAACTAATCAGTGAAAACGCTTTATTTCAGCCCGTATTTCACCAAATCAAGTGGGTCTTGCTTACGTGTTGGCTCTACACTAACATTATGGCATTCCTCATAGCGTTGCCAAAATCCTTAAAAATATATTTTACCGAAATTTTGATCAATGCTACTGATAACTCATGTATATGTACAAGCGAGCAAAGACTGGATGAAAATATGAATATTTTTGCATGCGTTGTTTAATAGGAATAATGAGCAATGAATGGGAAAAGCCGAGATGGTTATGTCCGCCGGTTCTCCAGTAAAGCAGTTTCCA
This sequence comes from Lepidocyrtus paradoxus, assembly GCA_034696885.1. Taxonomy (NCBI): domain Eukaryota; kingdom Metazoa; phylum Arthropoda; class Collembola; order Entomobryomorpha; family Entomobryidae; genus Lepidocyrtus; species Lepidocyrtus paradoxus. The sequence continues at coordinate 26,409 of JAQGAH010000220.1, read as the reverse complement.
CACCGGGATCCTGAACATTTTGAACAAGAGCCCCTTATATTTGACTTTTGAAAATGACGACTTTGATTTAATGTCTCATTTATAATCACTGCTTTCAAAATAGTTTGAATATTTTATTGAAGATTGTAGGGAGAACAATTTGTTTGAGATAACAAGCCTGTTTTTTTGTTGATATATCATTTTAAAAAATAGATAATTTGCCGTTCGTTGGGAGTACGTTGTTAGCTCGGCTTGTTATTGAAAATCGGCATCAGCCACTTATTATCGGTACGATATATATTTTCTCTAAAGGAAATTACAATCAAAAGTGACTGCAATTGATGAGAGGGAAGAATGCAAGTAAGGAACTGTTTGTGAAGAAAGTATAACTTACGGATAGAGTATAATCAGGAAATCGAAAAGTCAGGGTAGATTTTAGTTATAGTTGCTGTTGTTGATCTCAATAATTTAGGGAAAAGAGTTGGTCGGTTTCTTCTCTGTGCTGCATCCTGTGATCATAATAAACTGCTCCATTAGATGAATGATTGTTTTTGAATTGGTTTGTCTGATGGCAAGTAGGTAGAAGGAGGGAAAACAATAATGATAAATTGGTGATAAGGCCCTTATTACGGGTCATCATAATCATCTTTACCATCAATATAATTTTTTTTATCCACATTGCTCCTCTACGTCAGCTTATTAGACCCTTCATTTCAAATTTAAAAAAAGTGTTCTGTTGTGTCTGTGCCCTTTATTTTTATGCATCTAAGAAAAGCTATTTTGTTCGTGATCTCATTGCTTAAAAAGAAGCGAAAGTTTTTCTTATCACAAACATAATATTCGGACAGATTTGTTCGTGATTGGTAGCAATGTGTTTTCTGTTTTCTGTCAAAGCTTTACAAAGCAGTTCCTATCAATTTCAAATGTGTTTTTAATTTGACAACAATTTTTGTTTGAGAAAAACAATTGCAATGGAGTAGAAATCCGCAATTAAACCGTATATTGCAAAGTTGTGTAAAATAGGAGGGCTCCATTTCCAAATAATTGTCACAGGTTTGAAATTACATGATTATGATAATGGCATCAGCGCAAATTATGCATGAGTAGCAGTGATTGCTGAGCCATATCGTTTGTCAAAAGTAGAAAAACAACCGCAAAACTGTAATTGATATGGATAATTAGCATAAGAAAACAATGAGGTATTATGAAAAGTACAAAAGGAAAATCAAGGCATTACCTTGCCCTTCTCATTTAGCATAGTGCAGAGCCTACCATTCATGCATGTGTGTGGCACACACATAATCTCATTCTTTTATGTAATGGCTAGAAGAATGGGAAGAAGAAAGGAAAACAAGCCGCTATACACTTAAACTCGAGTGAGAGTAAAAGAAGTTATTTGTTAGGTACACATGGGCATACCCCTTTTCTTTACTTTTCAGTGCAAAAAAAACAAACGTCGGCATTTTCGCCAACACAGAAGAAAAGAGGAAGGGGGTGTGTAAAATGTTTGTATGTGACTGCTCCAGCAACATCATATCATCCAAAATCATCCCTCCTTAGCATTTAACTGTCTAGTTTTCTATTGTCTTCCCAGTCCACCACCAGCGATCACTCACCACATGAAAATTACTCAACGCACAACCAAGGGGTGGAAAAATAAAAGGGTAGTTAAGTGATTTTCAGCATGGACAGATGATGGACAGGACAAGACAATTTTTTTTCGCATAAATGAAATAAGCATATGGTAAATAGGGAGACTATATGTGGAAGTATCATTATATAGGTGCATATATGGAAATGGTAGATATCTACTCAATTTCGAGAACCGTTTTCTCCCTTTGAGTGACGGACTAAAGCCGTCCTCAATAATTCGTTTGCACTTGCCAAGCTTTAAAAAAATGAGGTATTATCATTACATTATCACTATCGGTTTTTAAACTTGTAGCTCATCATCATCAAACTGTATCCACCCCACAACAGGAGTTTATAAAGGAGTGTGTGTACTTTAAGTCAATGACGGTTTTTTTATGTGCCGGTGGTGGTTGATATTTGAGTTGGTCGACGGACAAGAAACTATTATATTATATTCCTTCTTAAGAGAGAAGAGCTCGGTAGTGATAGCTCAACTGAGCAGTAGTTGAGGTGCGATCGTTTTAATCTCTTTAGTTAGACGGATGCCGCTCAGCAATCTTTTTTTTTCAACATTCGGGCCATCATTGCATCAAACAAGGTTAAGGATGGTCCTTTCAGTATCGCATTGTGAAAGAGTGCCCATCTTGTTATCTATAAGTATGCGCATTTCCAACAAAGCCATTTGCCTTGTTATCCTTTTTGATGTGCACAATATTATTATAGGCATAATATGTGTATTTTTTAAACTCGTTTCACCCCCTCGTCATTCATTATGTGTGTATCTGATCATTTCTAGTTTGTTTAGGATGATCAGTGAGCATTTATGTGTCATAAACTACCTTATTATCTAGTTCTAACATAAAGACATGTATCGTCTAACAAAACACACACTCGCAGACACAATCATCATGATGGACGCTGTCAGTTTAATTGCTAACCGGCCACATTTCATATAGGTATATGGATTCTTGAGAAAATCAAAAAGTCGTATTAAATATAAATACTAGTCAAAAATAAAATGAGCGATATGATTTTTATTTCAAATTCGATGCGGCTACTATGAAAAGATTTCAATTTAGTTTTTATCTTAATGGGAATAAATTGAAAAAGAAAAATTGATCACGTATCCTTTTTTATTTTAGCATCAGTTACTCGTTACGTCCCTTTTGTGAAAAATGAATAAAGTCGAACCACTTTGTGCTTAGTTTGGCTCATGCTAATAAGAGTAAACAATGCCCTGGAGCGATACATATTTGTCTGTCGATATATTTGATCTAGAAATACAGTTGGGCTATATTGCTGTTCCCGAGCAATTTGCTGCTGTCTGTGCATCCACTTAGTTATTGCAACAATATGCTCAAATTATGTAAGTGGGGATGGAAGGGATAGCAAAAAAATCTACTTGATGGGGAATAAGTGAAATAATCATGGTGTAATAATAATGCGCGGATCGTTTGCTCACTTGTTTGATAGGACTACTGCCCATAAGTATTGTTTATCGGGCTTTGAGCAACCATATTCACGATCAACCGGAATGACGATGGTCATGATGATAATGGCGGTGGTAATTACAGTGATTGTCATTAGTTTGGTGTGGACATACCATAGCGAAAGGGAAGCTTGCCAAGAATTATTAGCATCTACCGTAGTTCAATAAAATGTCCAGAGGGAAAGGTTATCATTTTTCTGTAAGAAAGGGATTCCAAAAATTCAAGTCTTTTAGATAAAAAGCCAGTTTTTATGAATTATATAATGTACCTTTGCTGGTTAAGGAAAAGAGGTTTCAGGATTGGAATAGACATTTTGTGATTGCCATTCATTGATTTGATTCATTGATAAAGGCTCTATTTCTCTGGATTCTTTTGGGTTACCCATTGACATGCATGTGCTGGAATTTTCATATTCCTATAAAATATGAATAGAGGTGATTGACAAAAGGGGAACTTCCGTGGCTTCTGAAATCGATATAACGTGTATACACCAAAGGCAGCATTTCTATTGTGATAACCATTCTAATAATCAAGTTCCATGTGGATCAGTGCTGGAATATAGTTGAATGAGCTGTACTAAATATTTTGGGCTCAAAACTCCAAGTTTGAGTCCCTTTCAAGTTGAGAAGCTCTAACCTTTCATGCAGGAAGCGAGACTTGTGAATGGAATTTTTTGTCAACACTAATTCAACCTATATCATAAATAACTTGCCCATTCGATGTACATATTTTGTTAGGGAAAACTTCTCTTTATCTATGCCTGGCGTTGTTATCTGCTAATTCATTGTCGCTAACGCTAAGAGGTTTTCATTATCTCTTTGTTGTCCCTTATTATGGCTCTTGTTGTGGCGCGTTTATGTGTGAAACAGAAATCCGTATTGGATAACAAAAAATGTGACCAAAGTCGGTCCTGTATCCTATTATATTTATTCATCTTACAAAAACGATAAAATTGTTAAGAAAAACTTTGTATTAGCTGGAAATACCTTTTTCCTTTTCTTTACCGTTGGGTCTCCCGATAGATTTTGATATGTTTGTAGGTGGAACATTTCCTTTTATTCAAGACATATGAACAAACAAGATCATTATATAACTCTTGTCCACTCACCTTTAAAAATCAACGCATTTTCGGAAAGTCGGCGTCCTTACCCTTGGGAACATATCTGAAGTTGTCGTCATGTTCAGCATTTCATATGGATAATGCAACAATGAAAAATATCCGTAGAAGGGAACAGGGTCTTTTTTCATTTGAGTTTCTTCTTTCCTATCCACCACGCATTTTATCCAGGTTTTTTACGTATTCAAGTTTATATTTAATGATTCCCAGTAGTGTGGAAAAATCCTCCCTTCTCTAATTCCTTACGCATGTTTTACTAGCCAACTGAAGCCACAAAAGATCTTCAAATTTGTGCTTGAGCATGAGGATCTCACTGTCATAACAGAAATGGAGGAGGACAAGGAGAATTTTTGTGTGACAAGTTTACCCACCGATTTTCATGCCGTCATCAATTTCGATAAGGATCGTCCCTCCTTGATATACCTAATTGCGGAAAAAAAGATTTGCCAAATGAGCTCTCTTTTATATTGTACCGTACATTTTTTTATTATGAGCTTGAGTTGAATGAAGGACGCGTCGTTTTTCAAGATGACATGGAACTGGAAGGAGGGTGGACGATATGATGTTCAAAATGTAGACAGGTTTGTCATATTAAACCTGCTTTTATCCTCCTGCTAGCTTTTAAGTGAGGGGAGTAATGTCATTAGTATGATAAGGATATCATCATATATTACATTTACATTGCACAACAAGCCAACAAAATGCAAAATAAACATCACCCTTACAACATGCCAACGCAAGGTTTGTGATTTGGCTATTGTCATTACCAAAAAAAACTCGTATGTGGTAGTGGTAGGTAGGTAGGTGGTTTATGCACTTTTCATTGTTCCTTGAATATTCTCGTCATAAAGCTTAAAAACCTCATAATATTTGATTTGATCCAGGCTCCATGTGAGTTCTCTCCAACTGTCAATTGTACAAATATTGAATATGATTACCTTTACTACCTTACTGCGGCCAATATTTTTGAAAAAATTCTTGCGAGTGATGATGGTGGAATATGGGTAAAAAGTGCAAATTAGGCTAGCACGGAAAAGTCGTTAATGGGGATTCCACAATTGTTAAGTACACGTACATGGTAGGAAGGGAAAACCACACCACAATAAAACAACACCAGTGCTACCACCGGGAAATGTTTGGATGACTTATTATTATTAGTGTTCTTAACATTGTATCTTTTTTATACTCAAATAAGTTCAAGAAACATTTCCTTCCCTGTCCAACTCCAACTTTGAAATAAACTGGTTGCCTTATTTTGAAGATCTTGTTGGTTGCTGGTTTCGGATGATGAATGCAAATTATTTTTAAGCCTTGCTCACTGCGGTTTTCTTGCCATCATCATAATTTATCAAAATCTTGGAATCTCCAGTCTAATTGTTGGTAACAGGTAGAGAGTGATTCCTGGCTGTTCTTGATAGCCGAGACGAGCGAGATGTGATGTGATGCATGATGAGATGAAAAGGGAAAGATAAGTTTTTCTTGATGCGATGATGATGCTTGATGAGATGTGTTTGGCTACTCCACCCTGATATGATGATGATAGAAAAACAAGAAGGATTGAAGAGGGTGATGCGTCTTCTACCGTTTTACTGAAACATTACTTCAAGGCAATTTACATGATGACCACATGATAAAAAAATTGCCCTGCCTGTGTGAATGTAAATGCACCACAAGGAGGGAAACATTATCTTTAATTCCTCATGCTAGTTAGAGCTTGTTGTGTAATAATGTGCGGTGTAATGGGTGTTTGCATTTTTAAAAGATGGGAGTTTGACTGATGAAGAAAAAGTGCTTGGATAATGAGAGGAGCACACACGGACTCAGCAGGCAGGTTCATGTTCGTATTTCTTAACAAGCAAAACATATCTTTCCTGTTCTCCAAAAAAATATATGCAGTAGTCTACTTTCTGGAGCGGAGTCTTCAAGAGAAGATATGGCGGAATGGAAAGGAATATAGAGCTTCAGCACCTTCAGGATCGCCATCAGGTGTCTTGAAAACTGAAGCATCATTATCATCGATGGTTATCAAAGGTGGGTTTTGGGTTATGCAAGCAGGTAAAACCAGAAACAGAAATCAGATCCTCTTTTATTTACTTTAGTATGTGCTGGATGACTCCAGGTCTTGTTTTAGAAAGGAAAAGTAGGATCTGCATTTTCTTTAGTTATGTCAATTTTAGTAATATATGAAAGTGGTCTACCTATATACGCTCAAATAATATAGGTTCTTCACTGGTCCGAACAATGGTACCTTTTTATCTAAACATTAACTGTAATAACCACGAAAAGATTCAAATGCAATTTATTTTGTTGTGATTCGAGATTTCGTGAATTTGCAGTTCAGTCAATGGTAGCAAAAATGCAGAATATATAAAGGTTTCTTCTGTTTTTTTTTACTGGAAACATGAAATTAGAGTGTTCCCTCTTTCCTCCAACAACGTTCCTGGGTTCGTCTTTTTTTATCCGTCTTGCATAGCCTGTCTTTGGTGACAACGGCGGAAGGATTTATTGTCGTTGAGGGTCGATACGAGAGGGAAACATCTTGTAAAGATTTACACAAGCAAAAAAATTGCTTTAGGTTTCTTTAGCGTTTTCGAAAGAAAAATGCTTAATTGAGGGAACAAGAAAACGCTGTGTGATGTCATCATATGGGGTATTTTCTTTAAGGAAGCTCCATCCATTTAATAAGATGATGAGTTACGCAATAAAGCATCATGTAAAGTGGTTGATTTTTCTTCGTTTTTAGCACTTCTCCACTCTCTTTAGAAGGAACAGGGCTCGGCGGGATACCGAGAAAAAGTTTTCTCTGTTAAAATAGGAATTCGAAACTCCCTGTCTGGGACTGAATGAGCTAAACTAGAAAAAAATATTTTGCACGATATTTATTTTTTCTCGGTTAAATTGAAAAATGGGATGGAAGGAAGAAAACCTTTTTTCTCCTCTCCTGTCGAAAACACTTTTTAAGGATTTTCATTATTTTATTAGGATGGACGGATGAGGGAAGACAAAAAAGACAGCGAAACGCCTTTTAATAATGCATACGTAATTTATAATGAATAAGTGGAGTGTTGTCTAAAGGTGCAGCATCATGATCGCCGTCATCATCATCATCAAATTTTAATATATGCCATTTAGCTCACTTTTATCAGTTTTCTCTTGTCTTGTTCCTGATTACCATCATCCCATCATGATCCTCTCAAGCTGACTTATTATTACTGTATTTAAGATTATGATGGTGGTGGTTATGCAGATGGAGGAAGATATTCTGCTAGTGTAATATTTTTCGATTGAAACTAGCTGTACATAAAGCAGGGGAGTTAAAGGCTTAACTATTTTTAAAAATGATTATGGGACATGAGCAGGGTTGAAAGTAAAATAATAGAGTCGGACCCTCGCTCATGTTATTATTACATGGAGTGCATAATGTATTATGTCAGGGGTCAATTACATGGAAGAAAAATTCTTATATAAGAATAGATGCATTTAAGAATTGAACTGAAATTTTTCTTGTAGATTAGTTCCTCTTTTGAAGGATAGATAATACTAATGGGTTTGGCGTTATAATAATAAAAAAATCTGTGTAATATATTCCTCTAATCTCTTCTGGCATGAATAAACAGCATACTTATTATACACGTATCCCTTAAGGGACGTTCCTCTTAAAGTGTTGTATTTACTGCCTTGTTCGGAGCTTAAATGTTTTCATGGAAAAGGCCTAATTTCCCTTTAGCGTGACGTTTGGCTTTCAGTCATTCCTGCTATTATCTTTGTAGATATGAGCTTGACGCTGTTTTACCTTCATCTTATTAACAAAGTGTTAATTTTTTCGTAATGATAATGATAGCATGGTAGGGGGAAATGAGGAAAGGATTCCTTTTTCCTGAATGGTTAGCATTATCCAGGAAAAAGAGAACAGATTATTTTCATCTGTTTTTAATATGTGTGTCAGTCAGACAGGTAGATAATGTAGGTCTGTGAGCAATATTTTTTCTACTTATGTACAGAGCTTATATATAAGTACGTTGGTGAATAAGTAAGCCCCATAAATTTAAAGGGTTAAGGAGAAAATAAGGCACTTGGCAGGTAGAGAGGAGAAGATAATACCGTGAAAAAAAAACTCTAGTGCTCAATTGCTACCCCTCCTTTTCCATTCCTTGTTTATTGCAGGTTGCTTCAGCTTGCGTATACAGTTTCCAATATTTGTATGAGGGGTTGATGGTATATGTGTGCTTGTGCATATCATAACAATATATTTCAGATGATTTACTACGCAAGTTGATTCAGTGTTACATTTCGCTCTCCCTCCCTCCAACAATAACTGGAGAGTAACATGAAACAAAAACAGAAAAAATGAGCATTCTTCTGTGCTTGATGTGATTTATTTCCCCGTTCGATTTCCACCTGCACAAATAGAATCTGAGAAGGGCCTTGCCGAGTATACGCTGTCAGCAGCAGCAGGGTACCTGCACATACATGGAAGCGTGGTGAAGCATTTCTCTCGGTAATTCGTAATACTTTTCACGAGAGATGCTACAACGGTTTTCTGTGGATTAGGAAATGTGACAAAAACACTTCTCAGTTGTCCTAATGACACAATCAGGTGTCAAATTATAGGAATAAATGTGTACAAAGCTTGCTCCTTATTATAAATACTGTAGGCCAACACTGGTGTTGCTTTGAGATTTAATTTCATCGGATTACTGTCTGACGCAGTGGATGTTTTGTTGGACCCGAAAAATTTGGGAGAACCATGCACGAAAGCAATGGAAACAGGAAAGGATTGCATTTGGGATTTAGAGTGTGGGTTACTCATTCTTTGATGAAAGTGACAGGGAAGTTAATTGAATTTTTACGTAGACAAATATGCAGGCAGGTAATAACATCTAACCAGTTTTTTTTAAAGCTGAATTATTACGAGAGTGAGAAAGGTCTGCGTAAAAGTTTACGCGGAGGGCTTATTGATTCTTGATTTGCGCCGCACTTTGTTCCTTGATAGCAGCACAAAAAGAAAGTTTTATGATGTTTAATTAAGTTGGTTGTGATAAACAACACAAACCGAAGAAGAGATCCGAATATGATAAAAGCCGAGTGAGGGACTGGATCTGTATGTAGTATGGAGTAATATAGTATTCAGTGCGGTCAGTTCGAAGCGAGTGATATGTAATGTTTTCAAAATATTATGTAAGGTTATGTCACGCCATAAATTTTAAAGAAAGAGGGTTGCTACATGCCTGAGGTTAACTATAGTAAATGTTAGAAGGAAAGACATTATGTTTCCGTACTATCCCACTCAATCATACATAAGTATCTACATGCATAGGTGGCGTTATACCTAGCAGATAGTCTGACCTTTTCTTATGCCAACTATGCTGAATAGTGTATTTTTGCTTTCCATTATCCATTAGATGGAGGTATAGGTTTTCAACATGGAGAATTTGAGCTGATTACTTTGATTTCGTGTTTTTTAAGAGATGAGTATAACGATAAAGTAAAAGTCTGAAACATGCGGTGCACTGCAAGTTGCAACACACCCTCTCTTAATCATAGGAATGAGCATAGCTTAAGTATCTTCTAGTTTTCTTTTGCTTTACGAGCCACCCTCCGGGTGAGATTTTCAAGCTTTTATTCTTGCTCCACAATGCGTAAGATGAGGAGATGGTGGGAGATTATGTTGGTAAATGGTGGAACCTACTAACTAGGCTTTCCTCCCTCGCCAGCTTTTCGAACTGAAGTGAATGAACGAAGCGAAAAAGATTCTGTTTAGCTGGTGGCTCTTTGGGCCTATTTAAGACTTTTCTTGCTCACACACACTGACTTCTTGGAAGGAACTGGAGCGATGCTTTAGAAACTGTTGAACAATGATGATAGGATGAAGAGCAACGTCTTCTTTGGTATAAAATAAATTAACCCTAAGTAAAATAGCATAGTTGAAGGAAATGAAGATATTGCTAAAATGCAAATGATTTTGGTCAGTACCAATGAATCGTGCTAATAACTACTTGGTAATAACACAAAAGACTGTCACTGAAATTAGCATGGAAAGTGACGGAAAAAAATTAGCCAACACCGCGTACTGACTGTGGAGTGTCCACAGACAGTCGGATAAACAGGAACTCGAAAGGTGAACATTGCCTTTCAGCTAAAGTTAACAAAGATGATGTGGCCATCTAAAGGAAGAAAGTTGGAAGTGGTGTATGATGCCTTTAGCAATTTTCAATTAGCCTTTGGGATTTCCTCATTCTGACAATGACGCTTTATCGTAGCGATGTACACTGGATAGTTTTTTTTGGAAACAAATAGGTACTTTTTTAAAAGGTTTAACTGGTTTAAGGCATCAGGATTCATGAATTCATCTTTATATTACCTAGATTGGTTTATTATATCCCTGCATGTGATGAAGTTAGAAGGTCCTTTGTTTTCTGTGTGAAAGGCTACAGCATGTTTGAAAAAGGAACGGACATGACGGTAGATTTTCAAGTATCATGCCGAGAAAACAATGAGCTCCCTGGCCTTGAAGAGAGCGAGCGAGCGTAGGTAGAGTAGACAGGCAAACATGAGTGTTGTGTACACTATAACGCAGTGCTTGAGAATTTCTAGAGAGATGATTTGCCTATATCCATACCTTAATATAAGTTACAACAATGCACATTTTCTGTGGGGTTGTGAGAAGAGAAAAGCGTCATTCAAGAGAAGAGTCTTGTCTCTACAGTTGGAAGACTTCTTGAGTATGCATAGAAAAAGACTGGGCTTTCTCAACGTTGATTTACCACTTGAAACTGAGCATTTTCTCCTATAACAAGAATGATAGCGTGCCATCATTGTCATCTCTTCTTTTGGTTACATTCTGATTAGAAATTATTAAAAAAATATATAGGTTGGACACGGAATATTTTTTTAAATAATGTCATTCATTATAATTATTTTGATTGAAGAGATAGATCCCTTGAAGCCCATGTCTTGCATGATATTCTTTTTTTGGTTCGTACTATGTAGATATTTATTTGAGCCAAGAAGACTGAAATTCAATGACATGTTTTTGAAATTGTGTAAAACGTTTGGTTGACTTTTTTAACCTGCGGAATCACATTGAGTTGAAGTCACTGAAGAAGATTTCCTTTGGAATCTGTGTTGCTTTCATGCTCATTCATTGATTCCGTTTCATTCATTGAAACAATGGGACACTGCTGGTGTTTTCACTTGGAGGGGATTTTCGCCCTCCTTGGAATGTTTTCACAACGGAGAATTCTAAAGGCTTCCGGCTGTTGTGGTGTGGTGGTTGTAGGTAACTACGATGGATGTTTCAAGAAAGGTTACATTTTTTTGAGGATTAAATTAAATAATAGACAAGCTACAGCATGTCAGTCCTTCACTTGCAACTTGGCTTTTGTTATTGTTTGTATTTTATATGGTCTTGGCAAAATCTTTAAGAATTCGTTAGGGAAAGATAGGTATAAATGCTACTTGAATTTAGTAAACTAAGATGCGGTTAAGAATTTCTCAAAAAATGATGGTATTCGGTAGTATAAGGAGGTAGCTTAACTCGTTAAAAAATTCCATCCAGTTTTTTAACTTCCATTCAAATTCAATAAAAGAGATTATTTCATGGAGATGCTTACTTAACGTCCTTTTGTCAATTGTGAAGCTTTCATTGTAACTCCTTCCCATTATCTTTTTCATGGTCCAATTAAGCCAGTAGTTTTTGTAAAGGTGGAACCCAACTGAGAGAAAAATTCCATTTTTATGAATGGGATTGTATGGTCGGACGAATTAAAATTGGGAAATCAAATGAGAGGAGAATCCAAGGAAAACACGGTTGAGTCAATTCTTGAATCCTTTTCAATGAGATTCAATTTCATTGGAATTGTAGGGAAATTCTGGATTTTAATCTAAAAAAGGACCAAGACGCAAAAGAGGTGTGGGACTGGTTAGTTGTGAATGCAAAAGTGAATTTATTATGATGATTCTGTACAGCCAGCGCATAATAAGTAGCAGTAAACATAAAGAGTAGATTCTGTACAGAAATTAAAAGTTGGCTTATTTTCGGCTAGAATGGATTATGCAGTCTATTGTAATAGCTTATATGAGTTTTGAGATGACAAGGCTGTTTGCAACATTTTTCCTTTTCTTTGTAGATTTCCTTATAATACACCGGAGATGGAGTAATTAGGATGGTGTAATTGATCCAGATTTTTAAAAAGATTTATGCTTTGTACGGCCTACAAAGCTCATCTGAAATAAAGATTTAGTGCATTTCTTAATTGAATGTATCATGTTTCATTTACTTTCTCTTTGTTCACTTACATCCAGGACGTAGCTATGCTTATTCATCTTCTTTGTTACAATCATTACTGCGCCATAGTTGTCTTTGCCATTATCGCCATCAACCTTCAATTTAAAATAAAAGACTTTTTAGATCATTTAAACAAGTTAATACAATGATTTAATGTCGAGTGAGTTTTAACTAGATAAGTTTGGGTGAGGGAGGATAGAGCCCATATCCACCCAGTGAAAATAGCAAATGGCAGAGTTATTTCTCCATCTCTGTCATCGCTAACAATAGCTAAATAGCTAAAATTGTGGGTTCATCCAACGGTCAATCTGTATGCAAATCTGTGTATATTTTTGTAAATATTCTGTGGCTTTTCTGTAAATGATGGGGAACTGCCTTGTTTCTTCTGTGTCGTTGCGTGAAAATGGTTTGAAAGCTTATTCCATTTGTCGTGTAAATGATTACGGAGAATAATTTATTACGGTTTTCTCTCTCTCTTTTAAATACCAATTGTAGAACACCATTTAAGTATGCTGAAGAACACGAGAGAAATACGGAGTGTGACGGAATTCCTCTTGTTTTCTACCTATATGGCATGTGTTTGTGTAGTTGATTGTGTGTGACTTGACTCTAATATCGTTTTTTGTTCTCATCGCATTTCATCTTCTTGTTTTTATCTGCTCCATTGTCTATATGGTTTGTTCTCCCTTGTTGCCGACTTGACGGTGCGGTGGTTGGCTGGTGTGTGTGCGACTGGCTTCACCAGGCTAACTATGCGGTAAGGCGATGACAGTGATATATTGGTGTGAGTTGCCGTTGTTCAGCCTGTTGTACAAATATTAAATTACGATCTTTGCTGGACAGCGAGCAAAGACAAAAAAAGAAAGCAAATGCATGCGTTGCGTTACGTAACACGTATCAGTGTTGTCTAGTCGAGATAGCATGTATAGTAGGGCTTCACAGGGAAGACGACAAGTGAGTACGTCAATGTAACTTGACCTCTTCAATAGAATGATGGGGAAATCTGGAAGGGATGGAGAAAAACAATGAATACAGTTGACAACAATTGAAAAGGATATTATTTAATGGTATGAACCTTGTAGCTGTATAAGTCGTTCTTCATTTTTTAGTTTTCTCTGGGAAAGTAATGTTCTATGGGGATGAGAATGACTTGGTCGCATTTATTCTGTCTAAAATTGTCATCACGGAATAAATTTTTGAACAATGAAAAATTACAAGAAAGCTGGGAAGTTGTGATAGTGAGCTGACGAAGTAAGAAAGAATGGTATCAAAATTGGTTCTGACGATGATGTAATAAGAAAAATGCTAGGTTGGAACGGGGTTTCTCTATTTTTATGTAAAAAAGGCTTACTCACTGTCGTATTATTGCTCTGCACTCTGAAGCTGGAGAATGACTTGACAAGAAAGGTTGGTTTTTCTTAACATGAAATCATTGTAGGTAGGCATGTTCTCAAGAAGGGAGCATTTGGTCCAAGCCTTGTTGGAATGGTTATGGCTTAAAATTCAAACTGTTCCAAATCTCATGGTCTACTGAACTGAACCACCTGAAACTTCAAAATGAATGAGTGACTATGGGAGAATCACCTTAATGAAAAAATTGGTGTGAGCTTTCAAAGAAGTTTGGGTATTCTTAAGGTTAGGATGACTTTTATATAGAGGGATACAAAGACATTGAGATTCAGAGGCAAAAGAAAGAAAGAGGGGCCAACGAATACTTTATTTGATGCTTTCATCATTAAGATCATAAAATCATATCATCACCATGCAATGATGATAAGCCAAAAAAAGTGTGCTTGTAATATAACACCCTTTGAAAATTTCAAAATTATCATGCGGCACCACTTCCCTCTAGACGTACTCATTACGTCCAATTTTCATCATCCTGGAGGCAATTGATCTGTCGTCATATACAAATGAGGTGTGATATACGGAGCAATATTGCTTTTTAAAATGCCTCAAAGATTAAAATTACTCGGAATGAAGGAACTCTCATTTTATCATATTTTCCCTCCCTAGCTTCTATCGGATTTATCACATTCTTTGTAGGCCTTTGTGGGTAGATACGTTATTTTCTCCAAGAATAATCAAAATTGGTGTAAAATGCGTGACTTGGAATACGAATACCACACTTATCGTTTCACTGATGCGAGCTTTGATTTCTGTATCCAGTCCTGAAAAAAACTTTTCTTCAGACTCGATTTAATAAGTTGGGCTGTTCTTGGTAGTGATAGAAGGGATGCATAACGAACCAAGATTACAACCCTAAGGGATTTGTTTCATCAATGAAGGTAAAGTCAACTCGAATCAAATTTCGATTTTTTTCCTTCAATCGTTGATTTACAGATAAAAAATCTCAGGGCTCTTTTTTATACGGAGTGAATTAACGAATATATCCCATCATAATATGCTGCATCATACTCCTTTCCTAACATAATGTCACTACTTTAATCTAAATAGTTCCCTAATATACGCAGAAAGAATGCATGGGATGTTTTATATACATAACGTGCCCATATATCGGCCAAAGGTAATGTTTTTTTCATTAATCTACACACTCTTGTGTTGGAACTGAGATGAGAAGAGAAGAGAAAAATCGTGTGAAAGGTAAAAATTGAAACAAGGGAAATATTAGCTCATAAATAATAAGGTGAAAACGGCTTGAGGTCCTTATACTCTGTACAATATATACCAACTGTAATATAAGGAAAGGCTACGTCTTCTATTAAATAAAGGGAAGGAAGGCCGGCCGGTTCGTTTGCTGATAAGATGCTTTTCAACGTAGGATTTTATAGTAAGCGTGATGTTGAGTGTAGTAATACGAAGAATAATGAAAGGGGTAATGTAACGCAACGCCTAAAGTGCTTGTGGCTGGGGTGAAAAAAGAGGATAGTTTTTTATATGAAATATGACCGAGTCTTTCCGATATATATTAGATTTAACCCTTTTTACACGAGGTCCGCTGTTTTAGTGTGTGTCTGCATACCCATTATCATATCGTTATTGTTGAGCACGATGAATTAATGATCATACCTCATTATTTATAAATAATATATTTTGAGCAGGGGAGCAAAGATATGTATCCTTTTGTTTCATTTAGTGGTACTTATTTGTTGAAATACTGATTTCTCTATCGGTTGAAAAATAGGTAACATTATAGTTTGTATGTCATTTTGTGATATTTAGTAATGATTCAAGTCAAGTATAAAATTGGTTCGTAGGAGGCTGGGATGTATCTGGAAATCGTGACGGTAATAATATCGGCAACAAATTTAAGAAAGTAAGAAAGGTCTGACTATAGCTGTATCATTCGTTGTAGTCTTTTCTTACATTTTAATGGTATCAATGACTGAAACAAATTCATCGACCTGCACAATACTAAAAGTTACTGAAACTTCCCAAAATATGTAACGCAACGTAACTGTAGCATATTAACGATGTGTTCCGTGTGATTATGATACAAAAAATATGTCATCTGCACGCACCGAGTTAACTTGCCGTAACGATATTGACGTTTTGCATGGCACTGCACGGGAATACCAATATCTAACATACAACATCAAACAATGCAAAGGTTGCATTATTTTTTTAACAATGTGCATGCCCATCCCACACCTGACACCTGACTGTGTGTGGATTTTTTTTTGATTGGTGGTCTCTACAAGAACCTGAGCGTTGGTGAGGAGAGTCAACGAAACCTTAGCACTTTTCCCCCTAATGAGGATAATTAGGCTATTTATAAATGATACAAGTGGAAGGCAACCGCCTTTTTTTGTACTGGACACGTTTAGGGCTCAATACAATGATTTTAGACAATGCGTTTTTTTCAGACTTTTTGTGTAAATTGGGCTTCTTATCTTTCCAATTTTGTGTAGAGGTTATTTTTACTGGGCTGTTTCATGCGAGCTATGTAATTGGTCGTGTATTAATAAATTACAAAGAGTCATTTTCTGTGTTGCAGTACTAGAAACTGTTTCGGCATTTTCCATCACTTTTATACGAAACTTGGAATGTTATGATGAGGTCCATCTGGCCCCTTCAGATTTTTTATTATCTAGGATTGAAGATCATGTTTCATAGTGCTAGGATCCCGTTGTTGGGCAGGCTAGATCAGCAGATGCATTATTTATTAGTTGGGCTAGGAAAAGGATTGAAAGACATGAGATGAGAAGTGAAAAGAATGGGGAAGAAAGCCATGATGATATCGGATGCTTCTCAAGAGGGAGAAGTGTAAGTAACACATAAGATGGTTGTTTGGTCGCGTTGTATGGTTGAATGGTTTACAATAAAAAATGAAGCTTGTATAAGGGTGCAAGCCATCCGTATCAAGATAATCTTTATACTTGAAAGTCGTTCAAGCATAGACCTGGTTTTCTGGTTTTCTACTCCAATACGGACAATAGGATTGGAAGATTCCACCTCCACAAATATCATATCATGCTTATCATGATGATTGCATTCAAGTAAAAGTCCAGCGTAGAGGAATCAAAAATATAGAAAAAAACTGTATTTTTTTATTTTGCTCGGAAAGGTAAAAGGAAATGAAAAGAGGGAAATAAATTTTTAGACCATTCGAGGAATTGGATTTTTTGTTGAATAAAACACATCCAACCGGACACAACCGTTTTTTATAAAAGGGGGGATGCTATGCTGTCGTCCTCCAATTTTGATCCGCTTTTTATTTTGTGGAATTTGAATAGGTGGATTTTCAATGGATTGGGAAAGTCTTTGCTTGGCCTGTAGAGATAATATTGAATTCCTCGTCGTTATATACGCATTATATAATATAAAAATAGCCACAGCTCCTAAGATTGTAGCTATCTAATCTTCTTTTCGAGTAGAAATTACTTGAATTCACTTTCTTCTTTCGGTTAGGGAATTATATTTGAATTTGTATTGGTCCGTATTCGTTTATTTCATGGATTGGACAAAGTCAAAAAATTCCTGGAAAAGGGAGATGAGAGTTTCAGGATGGAACTTTCTCTATGTATTCCTTGGAATTTGGTAAAATGACATGATGCCCGTGGAATTGAAGTTTGTCGTTTGGGATTTTGATTTGATATTTGGATACTTTTTCGAAGACAGAATAGCTATAGCGAAGTTATGTATCATGTGCCGAAAAGAATGTCCAATAAAGTGGTGTTTTCTCAAGAGGAATGCCGAAGATGACATTTTACGCAACCACTGATCAGAGCGGTTGTCCGTTGGAGATGCCTATAGTCTTTGCGAATATTAGTTTTTATTGCTAAGCTCGGGATAGTCAAGCCAAAGTATTCTTGAAATTCACGGTATTTGTTTATTTATTATTAGATACGAAGCATTCATTCTTTTTCAGAACTGCACGAGAAAGTCAGAAACCTAAATTCTGTTCCCAGCTAAAAATTTTAAATTGCACGTGTCGACTTCTCAAATTCTCAACGCTTAGAAAAGAAAGCATTTGTTTACCCCTATGTCCACAACTACTGCAAAAGCCAATAATTAATGTCAAGTTTTAAATTTCACATTACATGCATTATACAACTCATAAATGGTTAATTGATTGTTTGTTTTTCTCTTTTTATGATTTCAGGTGAGTCAGGTACGTGATTCTCGAAAGTTTCTTATTCACAACTTTGATGACATACCAGAAACATGACGAGGAGGAGTTGAACATCCATGCAATATTTTCAGCAATGGTTTGATCATGGTTATTCTTTGCTTTATAGTAAATTATGGGTTTGTGCTTTGAGAAAAAAAAGTTATATGGCCTGCGTGCATTAATACATGTGTACTCGCATACACATGCCACTCTATCTACTTACCATTTGCATTGCATGACTTTCTTCGGGTAAAAAACAAGGTTTCATTTCATGCAGCTTGACAAGGTGACGAAGTTTGAAAAAATATTTCGTACACTGTGGCTGAAACTAGTCTGGCCTTGTCGTTTTTGACGGAGAAAATTACGGCACTACTTGATCTATGACATGGTGGCATAAAAACGGAAGAATCAATTATTCTTTTAAATTTTGAATACTTCACTTTTCTGAAATTTTTTAAATTACCTTTCTTCAAATGGTGGTAATGAATTGGTTTCTGTGTGGTTGGACAGCAGCACATGTACGAAATATTTTTCAAAACAAGTAATGAACTTTTGTAATCTTTTGAAATTCACACATAGCTCATGCTGTTCTTACCGATCATATCCCTATTGTGTAGTTTGACAGCGGCGGTTGACTGTCACCGACACACTGTTTGCCTCGATCATTACCATGTAATTTTCTCGCTAATCATTATCATATTCCTCCGAATAATATAAAATATAATACGATCCATTTTTGTCTTAATTGTCACACAATTATTGATTACACCAGATTTTAAGCCCATTTCTTTTCATATTTATTACTAAACCACCATATAATTATCATCCATCACAAAAGGGACGGCCGATGGTGGAGCGTTTGGATCATGTCTTTAGCTGTACATAGTTGAAGTCGACTTCATTGTAACAATGTGAAATGGAAAATGTCTGTGATCAGATCATGATCGTGCGTATGATTTTTATTTTTCTGATCATGCTGGCGGAGGGATATTATTCTGAGGTCACTAGTCACCGCCCATTGTACTTGAAAAATATATCAATGAAAGACGACATCCCCCTTCTCTCATTCCATTCCATAGTAATGAATAACGATTATTGTTTTTAATAGGGAGGCAGAATGGGAAAATCCGCTTTGACTTTGCATGGCTAGCTTGATTGAATTCAGTATTAGAAGCATCAGCCAGCCAGCTCCCAACCCCTCTTCTCTCTAGTCATTATATCCTTTTTAATTACCGTCATTTTTGCATTAAAACGGTCTCAAACTGTGTATTATAATGAAAAGAAATTTTGTTTAAAAAATCAAAATTAGTGTGTAGGCAGTTGATAGTTTTTTGAAAAAATCGGATACAAAATTTCATTGTTTCAAGTAAAGTGAGAAAAATATATACTTTTATAAAAAAAATTTTAAAACGTAGGGATCGCATGATGTCTGTTGTGCCTTTGAGGAAAAGTTGAAATGGGGAACGAAATAAAAAAATTGGAAAAATTTAATTTTTCCATGAAAAATGCCGAAGTAATTGTAGTGCACAGGGAAGTCTGTCGTGCTTGGAAAGAGGCTGGGTAGGAAGTTATAAGCTTTGTGCTCTCGCAACTGTGTGGGAAGGATGAGCTGCATTTTTTCAAAAATGTGTTTAACAGACGGTAATTAACAGGAATTAAATAGGTTCACGCAATGATTCCGATGGGATGCGCATTTTATTTCAGACGGTTGAGTCTAGTGATGATAAGGTCATAAAATTACGCTTTTAGCGCGACGACATGAGCATTTTCCATGCAATGTCTTTGTCTTCCTTTGCCTACTGTATGTGTCGGTAAGGCTTCTTCGTGTTAATGGGTTTCACAGCTTTAACTTTTGATAACTTCTCACTCCCCATAAAACGCTATATTTTTTTCGTCGCTGTCGCTATTGTGGTTTGGCGATTTTTTAGTTTAAAATAGTTAAAAGGGAGGTTTGTCGTCATTATATAGATACTCATTTTAGTGTAGCCATCCACTTATCATATTAACAGTAGAGTTGCGTTTGGATTAGGCTTTTAAAGGGGAATATCATAATAACCATATCGTGAACAGGGAATTTTTATCGACCAGTAATTAAATCAGAGTTTCGTCCATCTTCTTTCCTTAACCGTCATCCATAAGCATACAGCGCGAAATAAAGTTTTGCATGAGAGGCACGAGTTGAGCATTACTGTTTTAGGAGAATTATGAAGGGAACCGCGTAGGAAAAACTGCGAAATATGACATGAAATGGTTTAGTTAATTTTCTGCAATTCACCAAATAGGAATATAAGAATAGATCGGCCAGTCGACGTATCTCTTTAGTAAAGAACTATTTTATTAGGAGTTTTTTCGGTTTGTATTGTTCATTATATCATTCCTTCAATTCAAATTCAAAAAATGGATTTGCTATTTTGGCGATTACCCTTTGAGCTCTCCCATCAAGTTGAGTTACTGAAGGCAGCAAAACGTCTTGAAAGCCATGGAGTGTCAAATGTTCCTAGTGAGACTTTCAAGCGAGATGTTGAACTCAGATCCAGGCAAAGTGACAAGGAACGAAGACGGCATTCGCAATCTCTTGTAAGAAAGAATCCCTTTTAAAATATTTTCCCTAAAACATTTCCCTCTTATTGTTTTTTTTAACAGGGGAGAAGAAATTCTTTATATTTATTATTATTATTAGTGAACCGGATTTTATATTTTATTATTTTTTGAAAATCATCTCATTCCAAACGTGATTGACTCAAGGTTACATGCCTTGCTTCAAGACTAGAAGAATGTTGTATGGCATGAATTAATTTGACTTGAAGAGATGAAGTGTAGTGAAAAAAAAACTTACTTTTTTGAGCCAGGGAGATGAATATTTTTACTAGACAATCTTGAGCTAATTGAACAAATATTGATTTCTTGATTCATACCTTTTTCTTCGGTTTATTTGCCTGCAAAAGCTATTCTCATATGAACATAGTCACTATAAAAATGTTAGATAAATAGAACCAATGCAAGAGAGAGGATCACGACAGGTAAACCGTCAAACTGGAAAGGATAAGGAATACATTATAAAACATAAATACATTGTTTATTACCCATTTCATCTTCTTGAAAGCCACA
The DNA here is from genome assembly GCA_034696885.1 of Lepidocyrtus paradoxus. Lineage (NCBI taxonomy): Eukaryota > Metazoa > Arthropoda > Collembola > Entomobryomorpha > Entomobryidae > Lepidocyrtus > Lepidocyrtus paradoxus. The sequence goes on along the minus strand of JAQGAH010000220.1, from coordinate 5,221 downwards.
ACACTTTACCTACCTATCTAACTAGCTGGTTGATTATTTCTCCTTCATCTTTATTCAGGTGTGGAGAAGTGTAGCCAGTCAAAATCTTTTTAAGTTGTGATTTTAATAATAACAATCATCATCATCATCATTCAGTTTCACTCTCTTCACACAACTCATTTTTTTCTCCAATAACCAATCCAAAAAGGCTAATAACTGGTGTGTAAGTAAAAAAATGCATGCCTGCCTGTGCGTTTTCATTCGTTAGTTCTCCTTCGACAGAGCATTTACCAGCCATGCCTTGTTTTTTCACTTGTTCACTATTAATAAATTCTGTGTGCTAACGATGATATTTTTTTCTTCTGAGCTTGCCTCGTTTTTCCCTCCCTTCTGGAATGGCTAAATGGAGAGAGTGTATAGGAAAAGCGGGTTTTCATCGTCATCATCATCATTCAGGATTAAAAGTGTAGGCTAAAGGCTATCATTACATTGTCGTACACCTGATTATTTATTATTCATCATTTTGCACTTCGCGTGCAAATTTCACCCTTAGTCAAATCAAATCCCTACATGTTATTTGTATTTGAATTGAAACTTCTGTGTAGACATAAGAGAATTTTTTTCTCCTTACGGAAAAATATTGGGCAAAGGGAGCCTTCGAGAGAGTAGATTAAAAGCTAATATTTTATTATGACTTATACCATGTTTCTCTACGTGGTTATTTTCCTTTTTCGGTGGAAATAATAAGGAATCGCAACGAAAAGGGAATGGGGCTTCTACCTACATATTTCCTTTTCTTAACGAGCCGAGATTTGGGGTGTATGAGAGAGCGCAAAGGGAAGAGATTTGAGTCCTTTTTAAGTAGAGGTGGTGTAATGGTGGAGCGGTGCGGGTTGTTGATTTCCATACTAATATTTACTTTTTGTTAGTTTGATGACGATGATCATGATGATATTTCACCTATAGACATAATTTTCCACTGAAATTACAAGAAACGTTTTTTCCCCTACAGTTTTAATCTTTAACTAGGCACTAATTAAAGGTGCTTAAGCTGGAAAAATAAGTTTGACAAGGGAAAGAGGCTACTTAACCATTTAGCCAGGCATTTATGCCCACCATTTAGTAAAAAATGATAAACAAGCATGAAGGCAACGAGTTGAGAAACAAGATGCTCATTTGCATTTATAAACTTTGCCTTTTCTCCATTTCTGCTGGGATCCATTACATTCAAGTTAAATAGTATCACGCAGAGAGAAGCAAGCTCTTTAGCAAGGGTAGGCTACTTTTTTTTGGTAATTTTGTGGTTTTCTCTCCTTCATGTAAAGCGAAGCTAAGAAATTACACTAGAAGGGAAGAAAACAATGTACTCAGTACTCGATCTATAATAATCATGATCATAATAATAGTAATAATATAACTGGATATAAAGTTCATTATAATGACTAATGAGCCAACTGACCGAGTTGAAAGGAATGAGCAGAGAGGCTGATTTTTTTGGATGGAACCCAAACCATCTCTATCATCATCATATAAAATGAAAATAAACCAGTTACTTGGTTTTGTCCAGCTCATCTTGTCTGTCTCTAAAGCCAGTTTTCCCCCGAGTTCCGTATCATTTACTTGTGTGGATAAGTAGTTTGGACGGAGAATTTTACGAGATGGAGGTAAAAAAACAGCCATATCTGGTTAGTATATCCATATCGTTAAGTTATATTATACTGCTTTAAAGAGGATTGTGCAAGGGGGTAGAAGCTGAAGGGTTTTTATCTCCAACTTTTTGCATGCATGTCCGGGAAGAGTCATTTGAGTAGTAGTAAAAGTACTCCACTTCATGCTGTGAGAATGACCAGGTGAATTACTCATAAAGTGAGGAGATAGGAGGGAGATGCATATAAAGCCTGTGTGTTTCTGTTCAGGGGAGCCACAGAAATGAGCGGAGGAGCATGTGGATAATTGTCTGTGTAGTGAAGTCTTGTATATTGATATGAGCTATGGTAGTTTGATAGAGATCTGTCAGGTTGACACGAGCTAGTGATACTCACCTCACGTTGTTAAAGACACAATGTGACTTTCATATCTGTAGTAATATTTTATATCTATCGTTCCTTTCCACTTTATTTCTTCAAATTATCGTTAGGTATTTTTTTTGTAGATTTTGGTAGATTTTGGTTTCAAAAGGGAAGGGATGATGATAACATGAATGTTTTTTAGGGAAGGAAGGTGATTTTGGAAGGAAAAAATATTTATTCATTTGCATATATTTTGTATCGGATTATTGTCTTCCCTTTTTTGATCTTGTAAGGAGAAGAGGGTAGTGGTAAAAATCTAAAGTGCCATCAGATCCACCTAAAGCAGATTGAATTACCTTCCTAAATACTTTAGAAAGGATGAAAGATAGGATATATGGTTTGATGTTGGTTTGAAATAGGAATGGATATGGGTTGCAGATGCCGTGTTTGAGGAAGGGGAAAGGGCAAAATACTTTTGGCCAAGGTGCATTACCTTAAAAAATAAGAGAAGCTTTAACGGATTATTTGGATAGGAAAAGAATTCTTGAGCGTTTTTTGATAACGTATATTTCATCGTCACCACACAGCTGTGTGATTTATGATAATGTGGCGCTGACTTGTGTTGACTACTGGTCTGTGGAAAGAAAAAAGTTAACATTTCCTTTTCAAATTCGATATGTATGTATAAAACTTAACTCCTAATCAGTTTAACTATTTCTCGGCTTATCGAGAGGATTTGTCATACGGACTTTGTAGTTTTAAACGGTGCAAGGTTTCCTTTCGGGGAAAGTCTGATATTACCCCAGACTCTCGTTCCTTTCATGTTTGCTAAATTTTGAAGTAATGTTACAATATAATAATAAATAATAATGGGAAAGGGTAATGATAGAGTCATTATTTCTTAAAACAAATGGCATCGCTTGTTGTTTTCTGTTTGTTTCTTGTGACAAAAGCAAAACTCCTCCACTACTATATCTTTCTCCCTCCTTTTAAGCTTGAGTTCTTGCGGTACGTAATTTGGCAATTAGCATTTCAACTGTCTGACCTCAGAGAGCAGTCTCATTTCCCGACTTAAATTTCCATGCAGTGTGCTGCATTGAAAATGAGAAACGAAAATATGTTACATGGCTAGAGTAAATACGTTGAGAAAATGAATGGCTTTGTATGTTGAAAACTGCAGTGGAGTCGAGAATGTCTTTGAGTGTGTGTGTGTTTTGTATGTTTTTCTTGGAAGATGGATTGTGATTAAGATGGATCTGATGAGAACGAAAGGGGAAACTCACAATCAGAGAAAAGGGATCTATTGAAATGCAAATAAATTTTGAGTCATTTACCCTGTAATTAAAATGTCAGCTGCCGACAGTACGCAAGACCTCAGCAGGCGTACTTATACGGATTATTGTTTGACATTGTGTAAAAAAAAGAGAGGAAAGTTTTTTCGCAGTTCAGAGAGAGGTATGCCAAAATGCAAGTATGTGGAGAGAAGAGGTTATACAAATATAAGTACGCTTTTCTCTATATCTTAAACGGTTGAACAATGTTCAACTAATTTCGAACAAAATGAGTGATTGTAATATATCCAGGAAGTTAATGAAGCACGTTTCATTTTGCTACTGCTGCTGTGTCCCTCGTTACACGCTCACTCAAATAAATACCGCGTTAAATTCGAAAATTGTTAGCCATGTAAAGTTTTTACATGTGAAAAACTAATGAACTTGCCAACCTGCCATGTTCAAAGCTGATTAGATTATGAGTAGGGATATAAATCTATATAGGTTTTGGAAGGTACAGCTTTGCTGAAAATATTTTTGGCACGCATAATTGCTATTATGCATAATAGTGACTGGTGACATGACATGATGTAAAGTACGAAGAGGGTTGATGATAATCAGATATTTATACATATAGCCAATAAAAGCTATTTTAGCGGTATGCGGAATTATGACATATGTAATATAAGGAGACGTAAGCGGAGAGCTCATGGAGATTTGTTATGATACTATGGCGGAAATAAACGGTAGGAACTGTGCGGTTGTTAGCTGTAGAAATGGAGAGGAGACCACTCTGGGAGAATGATATATGGACTGCGCTTTTCTCCCTCAATTGAGTGATAAATGAAAGCCTTAATTTGGTTGAATGGAGATGGAGAGTGTAAAACCAATTTTTTATCGTTATCAAGGCTTTTCTCTCGTCTTTGGATTGTTGGGGCGAATTCGTATACCAAAAATAACTGCTGTCGTGCTGGTAGGTTGTTAGGATGGTTGGGAATTTCGCTCATTGTGGCCTATTTATTAAATGATCATGAGAAGAATTATGACATGGCTGTTATTTCTCTGGTGGAAAAAATATCTCAATAAAAAGTTGTAAGCAATTTTCATACAATTTAGAGGGATGCGACATTATAGTAGCAAAAAAAAAAGTCAGCACTTTACATTTCGCTGAGCATGTGTGAGCGTACAAAAATTAGTAAGTAAAAGGGAAAATATGGAATAAAATGGGCATATCATCAATTGGATTCCTTTCTGGCGAAGCTTTCTGGGCCGATTAGAAAAATGAGAAGTTTTGAATGCAATGTAGGCAGTCATATAAAGTTGAGTAGAGCCCAGAGTGTATTTAGTGTTGAGAGATCATGTCAAATACAAAAGAAAGGGTTGCATGCTCCAGTGGCTTTGAAAAGCCACATTACATACACGATCATCATCGTCGTCGTCTTAAATGGCACATAATGCCATGTGAGTCCTTTATATTGATATTTATTCACTTACTTCCCCACTACTAAATACTTGCAAGCGGGTTTTACTCTCATTCTGATTATTATTATGAGAGGCTTGATCCGATCCCGTCGTCTAACCTCTTTCATGAGGACGTGTCCTGGGGAAATGCAAATTTTCTCCCCTCTCTCCTCTCCACTTTTAGGCATCTCGTGATATACCGGGCTGTTGGCAGGTTTGTTAGGAACGACGACGCAGAGGACAGGGGACAAAGAATGATTATGTCTTTTCTCTTGCTATACGGAACAACAGTGTTTAGACATGACGCGGTTGGTCGCGAGATCATTTATCAGGTTTTAAAATCACAGTATTATGGATGAACCAAGTATTTGCATGTTGAGCAAAGAGAAAAGGGCACATGTTTTAATGTTGGAATTGCAATTACGGCTCCATACTTACATGATGTGAACAAAACAGGGGGAAACTATCGGCCTGTGTTCCTCGGCAAGCAAGAAACAGCTA
>JAQGAH010000219.1:0-59580 GCA_034696885.1 Lepidocyrtus paradoxus | reverse complement strand
AGGATAATTTAGTTAGCTAACTTTGGAACGAGCAATTAGTCAGATAGAAAACGAAGTTTTAGTGCCTCACAGAGACACTTATCATATCATATTAGAAGGATAACATTGCGCAAAAAAAAATAGTAGAAGCATTCACCCCAAACTTATTTGTAGTAGAGAAGGTCTGCTGCAAAACGGAGCAGTAAAGCGAACATTGGCCTAATACCCTCTCTCTCCTCGCCTTTCACACTATAACAAGTTTATTCCGATGCATTTCCACTTTTTCCTGCAAAGGCTCAGACGCAAATATCCCCACACACATTTCTCATAATCACGTAACTTCACTCATCATAATTACCTTCCTTTTTTATATTAAGCTGGTATAAATATAAAATGCTATTATGAACTCGAAAAAAAAGTTGTTGAGCGAGCTTAAGGATCTGCTCCTGTTCTTCCACTTTTAAAGGCAATCCACAAGGTTACAATTAAAGTGCAATAATGACTGGACAAACCATGAGCAGGTGATTTATGCTTTGTGCGAAAAGGCTCTACAAAGTTATAATTATCTGGCGATGCAAAAAAATATCGTAAAAGTTGTGGGGTAAAGTGAGAAGTTCACTATTACTATATTCATGTAGTATTTATTTATATGTTTGCAGGCATCAATAATTATAATTCCAGCCTCAATAAAACTAACAATGCTTTGAGATGGGCAGGAATAATAAACAATGCCAATAAAACCGTGGCATTTTGGCTACCAATAAAACCACATATGTAATAATCGTATATCATATCCCACGGATTGTTTTTAAACTGTTTCAAAAAACACCCGTTTTCCTTAAAGCCTACCAATAAAAGTGAATGTAGCCATGTAGTTTTGGCGAGATAGCTCATTTCGGTGTAGTATTAAGTACACAAACGCATTTTATAGCTATGTATATCCGAAATTGGAACGTGCGTGTTTTACGCACACGTGCGTAGCAAACTAAGTTTTTTCTCCTTGTTGAAAATTGAAAGCTCTCAATGTAAGAACAATGGATCCTTAAAACCTTCAGAAAAATTGCCCTCCTTTTTCATTTCCTTCTTTGAAATATGGATGCACACTATCTCCGTCCGAAAATCACCAGGTGAAATTACATATAAATATATCCTTAAATGTGCGAGGGCATATGCGGCAAATGGGTATTACTCCGACACACTTGCGACGACCAACGAATCCATGGGCCTCCATTCCAAAAAAAAGATGCCTAGGTTATATCTTTTACTGAACGAATGTGAAAGTGAAATGTAATAGAAGCGTATTGCATTTTTTTTAAAGAAAAGCTTTTGTAAAGAGAAATGCCGAAGAAAGGTACGACCTTCAGACTAGGAATAAGTGGTTACTCGGTCAAGTTAAATGACTGGATGGACTGGAGTCAACCGTCAGGCATAGGGCTGAAGATGATCATCATCTTAATGATAAATGCTTCACGAAAATGCTACCTTACGTATATACCAATTCCCTTTGCTAAAAAGATTTGTCTGAGGTTAGTATCTTGCCTCCTTAAAAATCGATTGGAAATAAAAGGTCCAACTTTTTTTTTAAAGATTTGGTCCCCATCCACTTTTCATTTCTCCTTCAATTTCCCATTTTTACTTTCTGCTCCTTTTTCTTTGTGGTGACTAATAATTAAAATGGGTTTTCATTCCCAAAAATGGGTCTCATATAAGTTGTTTGAAATAAAAAGTGAACTTGTGTCTCAGACCTTGTCTTTTCCTCTTGTATAACCAGACATATTAAAAAACATTGCTACTTAAAATCCAAGTCAAGAAGAGGGAAAAATATATATATGACCATATTATATTATCGTAGATAGTTTCTTCATAAAGAAAAAAATCCATACAAAATTTTATTTTCTTCTTTCCGTTTGGGATTCGAAAGGAAAAAAGGTGCAATATTCTCAATAGAAATATGCGTATATATTTGTGTGTAATATTTATTTAGATGCAATTCACATTTTATTTTCCCTTTCTACTATTCAATCATTACGATTACTTTCATAAAAGTACCTATCTTCTTTTTCAATGAGACGGTACTGAAGTGGATATTTTAGATGGACATCAATACAGAAACATGCTATTTATCCACTGGATGGACATTTGTTTCTCCCCAATAAACAATGTCATCAACCCAGGAGTATGATCTGATCAGTGAAGGGGAGGAAGGGAGTAGCAAATCAAAACAATGTATGAAATGGACCTGGGCCCAACTACCCCTCCATTACTACTTATGAATGGATCCAATTTAGTCCATTTTTCGAATCATTTTGCATATTTATTTTTATTCGTAGTAAATTTAGTCTAGTTTTCTTCAGGGTTAATAACTCTACCCGAGGGCACTCTCGTCAGGGTCAAACATATGTTTGTTGTAATCATGGAGACAAGGGCGAGGCTGCGCAAGGACCTTCAAACGAGAGACTATTATTATTTCTCAGAACGAAGATTTTATTTCCATATCTTATACTAGTGCCTATTTTTTGTTCTACATGACCTTCTAGAAAAGAAGATTATATTGATGACAGTCTCCCTTTCATCATGAAGTTTACTAGAGGTCATTCTAGGAGCTCATATACTGAGTGCAAATATTTTCTCCCTACACTTGACAACTTGTCGTCAGCCGTCACACACCATCAATTGGTTTGGTGAACGGGGCTGAAAAAATGGAAACAAATATGAAAGAGCTTATGTGGACTGCATTGTTTATCCGGGCTTGTTTTCATAATCCGTTCGTTATTGTTATCCCTTCAGTGGTCACTTTTATTTTGGGAAATGCATGAAAGTGAACAAGAACTACAAAGTATGTTGTATTTTGAGTAGGTATCCAAACGCTTCTAGAACAAAGTTCTAAAGGACCTTAAAAATACATCTATAATAATTCTGTTTAGCTCCTAGTAGAGTTGTTGGCATTGGCTGAGAAGCAGACTAATCAACTGCCTCACGTGGTAATTAGTATTGCTAATCTGCAATAATGAGAAACCGAATGGAAATTACAATGTGGGATAACGAAACAATCAAAGAAGATAAAGTAATAAAAGATGAGAAAAACAAGACGAGGCTGACTGCTGAGTAAAACTAATTAAAAACGACTTAATATGTTGAAGACCAACTAATTTCGAACAATTACATACAATGATTCCGTCGCCTCCACTCATTGATTTGTTTTCTCGTGCACGATAGAAATTGAAATGTGCAATTTACTGTCCTACATTGGACGAAGCCAAATCTGGCTTAATTATTCAGTCAGTGAGTGAGCATCATGTCAGTGCAGCGTGCAGAAGCTCGACATGAAAAAATGTAGTTGCATTGGCGGCGTCGAGATAATATAGCTAACAGGTTGACATTGCCATTTACCGCAAGCTCCTTCTGAAAGAATAACTGTTTATGCAATAGGACTCTTCCCAAATGTGTTACGTTACATTGCCACATTATTTCTGCAGCGGAGAAAAATGCGAGTGACTCACAAAAGCGGGATAATGCTTGCCATAATTCGCCCCTTTTTCTTCGTCGTCATCTCACTCTCAGACCCGTTACAAGGAGGACCGAGAACCAAGGAGAAAACTATGCCATTTCCATTAAAGACTGATGGACGTCCATGCCAAATCTGAGGATGACTTCATTTCAAAAAATGAAAAGTCTACCCGGTGGCTCCCTAGCAAAAAAAAATCTGCACATGACTGTAGCAAAGCATGTCGATCAAGTTTGCCTAGAAAGACCTGATTCGAGCCCTTCCTTCACTTTTTTCTGCCATTATATCGTGATCAACCCTCCTGAGAAGGGAAAACGGTGCACCTTTGTGAAATCCGATTTCCTTCTCAACAATTTACCCTCTTGTTTGAGTACTTTAACCACAGTCCAAAAACCGTTATAGTTTTCCTTTCTTCTTTTCATATTTTTTTTCTTCTCGTTCTAAGTGTACTCCTTGTCAAAGAGAAGAGGAGCTTCAGGTATATTATGCATTATTGTACGCAATAACAATCAACAAAAATACGAGACATATTCATTGCCTCTCAAAAGGGCATAATAACAAATCTGAAAACCCTTCTTTCCTTGCACTTGGCAATGGGAATAATAAGAATTGTGGATATGTTTCGAGTTGTTGATGAGTGATTACATTACGATCTGTTGTTCTTCTTTTGTAACCGTTATTCTTACCAGTACATAACATAATATACTACTACCATAAATGTTTCTTGTTTTTTTCTCCCCTTTTCTTTACAAAAAAAAAATACATCCCCCGACCGATATTTTATTATGTAATCATTTAAAAAACGATTAAGAAATAGCAACAACTGCAATCCGCATTGCAGCAACTGCAACTCTTCATTTCCTTTTTGGTGATGTAAGTTGTAGCCTAGCCCTCTGCAGCTCACTGCGCACTTTGCTTTCTATGATCAGAAACTGTTTATATAACAGTTTCTCACTTTTATTTCGCCTTCGCATCGATTCTCAGATGAAGAAACCATCCCATCAGAAGAGCTAACTGTAATAGGCCCTGAAGGGAAGCCAATTCTGATTGTGAAGTTTTTATTTCAAACTAATTATAATAATCACTCTATATACCTAAGTTTGATTTATAATCCCTTGTACGATTACAACTGTTAAGGATTATTACCCATGATTCATGGCATATTTGTCTATCCCCCAATTTCAGCAATGATCAATCATACTTATGTAATCCTCATTTTTACATGTATCTGTTGGGTCCCCACCTTGTTGAATTTTTTTCACCACCCTCATCTCCACCAGGTTGTTGTTGGTGGTGATTTGTTTGCTTGTTTGTGCTCGTCATCCCTCCAACTCATATAGTATGGGATATTATTGCACAATAAAAAATAACGTTACCAGACATCTCGAGAGATAAATGACAAGCGTCAGTCAAACAAACAAGCAGGAGGCGAAGAAATAAAAAAAGGAGGAAAGTAAAGTCGTCGTCGACGACGATCAGCCAACAAAACGGTGCATCGCTGGGCTATCCCGTGATTATTATTTGGTGGGGAATGGCATGATACGGGATATGGACTGATGTAAGCGAGAAGTTGCCAGAAGAGGAGAAAAGCTCCCCTACATTCCATTGGAATCTTCTTGCTTCCACGAAACTGAAAACCAAACACGAGAAGAACCGTTCAGTGGGGATTTTTTTTAGTGCCATAGTTATTATCCTATTATGTAAGAGGAATGAGATGATGCCCAAGGTAAAGATCATTGTAATAATAACGATAATAATAATGATCATCATGATGGTTGATGGTGGTTGGGATGATGATGATGATGACGATGAATACCACCATCGCATCACCACCGACATCGACGTCGTCTTTTTGGAGGAACAGCGTATTGGAAGAACCATGCATAATAAGGGAAGGAGGGAAGGGACATTGACCTTAAGAGCTTACGGTACTTTGGATATCAAGAGGGGTCCCTGCGTGCATGATCATCCACTTACATAAGAAAAAATTCTCTTCCCGGACATGCAGGGCTCCTCCTTTAACACACACAAGTATAGAATCTCTATTGAGAAGGTGGAGGAGAGGAGGAAAAAAAATCCATGTACCTGAGAAGAACCACACCGCGGTGGTGGGGATGATGATGGTGGTGCTGGTGCGTATTTAAATACGTTATTCAATTATGTTATGAATGTGAGCCAACGGAATCACCAACAATAACTCTTAAGGAATGAGCCATGGTAGACGTGGCTCTCTCACAATGAACTGTGAAATAGAAGAAAGTACTTGAGGAAGTTGCATTGTTTCGTTGAGCCCTAGGTAAAGCGATCGCATTGAATTTAATCGAAGGGAAGAGCGAAGGTCTCTCCTCCGCTAAGAGGGGCTCCGTAAGGTAATATCATGCGTAAGAGGAGAAATAGTAATAACGGTGATCTGTGATAATAATAACAGAACTTAAAAATATACTTACTTCAGAGGGAGAGGAGGGGAAATATTTCAAATGAAATGAAGGAGGATGGATAAAGCATCATCATCATCAACATGGTCGTCATCAGATATGATTTGTGTAGGAGCATACATCAAAACGCATAAATTTGTTTACGTAATATTCTCAACAACTATTTTTTTTCCAGGAAACTGGATTTTGTTTTGCATAGAATGCTCTGGATTTTTACACCTAATTTAAGATTTAAAAAAGGAAGAATATGCTTTTTTTATAGTAAAAGGTCCATCTTGAGACATCCGACTGGGGATATCTTGCGGTTGGCTAGTGACTGAGGACCTTCCAAAAGTTTTTAACCTTCATTTGAACAATACACCGGCTAGAGGTATATTTTTTATTTACATGACGTATTATGAAATATGCTTATATGCTCCAAGATTTTAACATAATAATAGCCCCTTCTCATTTTTATGGTGATTGTAAAAAAGACATTTCCGTCCTTTATACCATGGGATGCGATGATGTAAGCATTCAATTCATACGAAACATAACAGAATGTCAATGTGAAGGTCAAGGAGTAACCTGATGCACGTATTTTTTTTAGTAGTTGAACTACTCAAGGGAAAGAAACCCGAGTCCCGTAATAAACCCACTTGAACAAAAATTCACTTTTTTTTAGCGAGCTTCAAGTTCAAGCGTTCTTAGTACATTTCCGCTAACCTTTGTTCTTCCAGTTGTTATACAAAAGCTGATCTAGGAATGAATAGAGCCACAGCCATGCAGGTATGTACCAATCGTATGTGTCTTCCACGATCTTTCTCTCTTTCTCAAGACATTTGATATGCCATCAAGCCATTAGCAAACCTCGATGATTGAACCATTTCCCCAAATAATCATAAACTATATTTTTCCACCAGAAAAGCAAAGAAGATGAAGGGTTTTGTCTAAAAATACAAATTTTTTAAGGAAACCCGAGTAAGTTGTAGTGAATGGGTTAGCAAATAAAAGAGTAAAAGGTGGGATCCCAATCTCTGACTTGACCATATACTCGATCTTCTCCAAAAATAGAAGAAAAAATCTGTATTTTTTTTCTTAAAAAAGAAATCTCTCATCCTTCATCTTCCTCTTCAAATGAGCCAACTTAAATAAGTCTCAGCTGAATTTGCGGCTCCTTCAGATCATCAAAAATATGGAAAGGTGGTTTAAGAATGGGGATATCCATCCTTATCCCTTTCCTCCGCTTTTTTTTTTCACAAAAAGTTCTCACAACTTCAGAAGCACTCTCAGCATGAGTCTAGAAATATGAAAGGCTTGATAAGCTTCATCTAGTTTTAACCAGTCAGATAGAAACAAATCAGATTTTTTTTCTATAAAAAAGGGATGAATTCAATTTCAAAATAAATAATACATAAACCTCTTACTTTTCCTCCCTGAAAATAAATGAGACGTCCTCTTCCGTGATACTTGAATCTGATATGGTATGATTGAAACATATAAACATAGTTATATAACGTATATCAGTTTTATTATTGTATATTTCATCATCTGAAACAATTTTTTTTTCTGTACAAGTGGTGGAGAAAATAAAACAAGTCTGTATGGTTCTAGCCTTCACAGTCCGCGCATTAATTTTTTTTTCATGAATGGGGATCGTATTTTCTTAGGCATGAATAAAAATCATGGCAGGTTTTTCTTCAAATGATTTCACAGGCTCACCAACTCTAACATAAATATACTTCCTCCTTCCCATTCTCCTACAAAATGTAAGAAAAAAAATCTGTATCAGTATTTGTTTTTTTTATGAACTTTACTTTCTTCTTCCTTGATCAGTAAAGGACACACTCACGCTAATGTAGAGAGCCCTTGAAGCAAAAATGTTCAACAAAAAAACTAAATCTAGCTCCTGCAACTCTTTCATTTTTTGCTTCCTCCTTCAATCAGTCCCTTCCCTATTCAGCATTAAGCTATTTACAGTTCACATCCCGTATCATATTTCATCATTTATTAGGGAAGATGCGGAAAAGGAGCATTTCAAAATTTCGAGATTTCAATAGTGCACCGAGCATACAAATAGTTCTTCATAATTGAATAAGGTGTGTGATTATGCTGATAAGCCTGTAATACGCTTTGCGTTGGATACTTAAAGAATAAAATTTACATTTAATGATGTAATAAGAGGACAAGGGGATAAAAAAACGCTTCCGTATTTTTTATATATATAGCTTTCGCTCATCACGATTTTTTTGCAAAAGAAACTCCGAGGAACTTAGTATGATCCCATAACCAGGTACCGTTAAGATTCTGTCACACATTCAATCTCCCTACAAGGAGGATGTAAAAGAAAGGTAAAAAACCATCATTGTAAAATACCAAGTTCATCTCTTAGCCTAAGATGTAAGAAACGAGGAAGTTTTTTTTTGTCAGTGAAAACGGTATGGGGATGATGGGATGATTATCACGACATGATGAAGATAAGGGAGCAAAAAGGTATGGAAGCATTTATGAGGAAAACCACCATGATAGGGATGATCCTCGTCATTATCATATCATATGATCTCCTCGTCAGTGGATCCCCGTACAAGATAAGATTGGGGAATGCCATGCAAGATTTTAAAGAAGGACTTCCTTGCGGGGAGGAATGCAAAGCCAGGCAAAAATCCCGATTGAACCAACCAGCAATTTATTGTCTCTTTCTGCAACCAAATTGCATATTTCTCACTGGGCGCAAAAAGGGAGTGAAAGTTCTTTAAACTTTTGCTTTATAGCCGATGCCATTGTATTCAGAGTTTTTTTTTATGCCAGACACATAAGCAAGCATATCATACCTAATATTTTTTTTTTGCTATTGCTGTATCAAACCATTCATCCTAGAAAATTGCATCACGTTCAGCCCATATTTCATCCATTCATATGAATCATGACATGGTGGTAGTTCGCCAGAGAGGCTGAATACTGATGCCAAAATCCAATCGGCATTCGATTCCCTTTTCCCAAAGGCAGTTCGAGAAAATATTGCATGGATTCGCTATGAATGCTTTTTCGCTTGAAAAAATCGCAATGATCATGATGCCGACGCTGATGCAGAGGATGACGACGACGAGACAACGCCAACGGACTGCTGAGTCCGGACCCAACCAGGAAATGACAGTAAAAGGAACAGTGAAATATTTAAAAGGAATATTGCAACAATATGCAATATTTATCAGTTCCACTTCCTATATATTCATACTCAAACCAAGCCAAGCCAATCCACTTGGCACTTAACTGAATGAGGAGCAGAGCTGAGCTTAGCAATAGGAATCTGATGACTGATTGGCCTATCTACAACAAATTATAACTTGATGATAATTAAAACAATTTCAGCACGGCCAGCATTTTATTGCCTCTCCCGATACATTGAATGGCTACATTTTTTTCTCATCATAATGATTTCAAATCCCTGTACGATGAGATATTAATCAGGGGGGATGCAATCAAATGGAAAAATTGTGTGCAAACTTGGTACGATTTTTTTTTTCAAACACAGAACCATGTAGGTTCCTTTCCCCTTTACATGCTAATAAAATGCATGGCTACACACCTACCTGGGTACTTCTTTGCAACTTTGTTGTTAAAATAAAGTAACAAGATTTTTTTTTTATCTGCAGTGTGTGCGCAGTCATCACTTACATGAGGGAGAGCTTATCATAACTATTACGTAAGACTCGTCTGAAACTAGAAGGGGAAAAGTGAAACAAGGAAAGGTGATAGAAGAGATAAAGAGTGGATGATAATAATAAAGGAACAAGAGTATCACGACGTGATATAGTTTGTATGTAATATTAAATGTGAAGAAGAGAAAAAAAAAAGAATCAGGAACAATATTCCCTGCTGCTTAGTTATACGATGATGAGGCTGCTTTCGTCGTAGTTTTTTTTTCACATCCAGCTCTGATACCTGTGCCTCCTTACCTGGCACGGAAGTTTCTTTTGGCCATAAAGTCATTCACATTTTGACCCATATTTCGAGCTCTTGTTAGTGTGTGTGTGTGTAAGATCATCATCATTATCATCATGATCATGGTCATACTGAGGAAAAAGCAGGAAGGTAGGTAGGTGGTTAGGTATAAAAAAAGGTAGTAACTGTAGGGATTACGATTAGCACAATCTGCACTGTAGACTTACCTGGCGCTAGCTTACCTCCACTCCATTCAATCTTCTTTATGAAAGTAAAGTGAAGTGGTGGTGATGATGATGCCTGGCCTGGCTCTTGGCTTCAACTAGGAAATCCGAGGTTTACGCTGTTCAGCTTTCAATACGCTGGCCATCCATCCACACCGACTTGTTCTTTTCCCACATGCAAATTTTTTTCTGATGAGGATGCTGAATGGGGATGGTGATAGGTCTTCTCTGCAACTCAAACAAAAAGGAACAAAGCCAATATATTGGTTAAGGTGGTAAAGGTAGGAACAGGTAGAATTCAATCAAAAGTGATTTTGAGAGTCTTAGAGAGAGAAAAAAAAACATTTTTGAATCCCTACAGAGAGCTCCTCTCCGTACAAAGGAATGAGAGATGGTCGCCGGGTAGCCGTTATTCCCACAAACGGTTCTCCGCTTCCTCTATGAACGAGTTGGGTCAGAGAGCGTATGAAAACGAATTGAAGTTTGTGTTTTTTTTGCATGTTCTAACTTTTACTCCTGTCCTTTCCTTACTTACTGATGTCTACCATGATATGATGAAGGGCTATTGTAAACTTTGTTGCATTGACGAAACTGTGCTGTCTCTTTTATGAATTGCAAAAAAAAACGTTACGTCATAGAATTCATAGCTTATGAAACCAACAATCAAATACCGTTAGGCTTCAGAGCATTAATGCATTGTATTGCTGTTACGACAATGAGAAGACTATCCTTTGTGTGCCAGCGAGGATGAGTTGATTAATGAGAGATATTTGCACAGCTTGAGAGATGCCATAAATGGAGGATTTGTCATAACGGATCAATCCGACAGAGTTGCTATGAATGCAGGAGAACAACGTTGTTAGGATTCCCGTTATATTGAAAATTGAAACTTTAGAGACAAACCTGAAGTGTGTAGAACAGGTTGACTAGGAAATGATCGTATGCAAGCATGTACATGTCATGGTATTTAAGCTTCGAAAGATTTGGCAACAGAAATGGCTTTTATTAACGTCTCTCATAGAATGTAATAAAAAGTAAGTTGGAATCATTCGATTTTTCTCAAGTTTTGCAACTTAAAATCTAAACTGATCCCCAAAGAAGTACTTGGATAGAGCCAGAATTGGGACGCCACTTGGAGTGTCTGGAACCTCACCGGCGGCTCCGGCAATATCGAAATGAGTGTATTTCAAAGGATTTGAGCTGTTGCAGCCATACTGAAAATTAAAGGTTTAAATGTCTAATGAGTTTCCAAATGAAACAAATAAAAATGTAAAGGACATGTATAATATGCTTTCGAGAAACTAGTACCTTGTCTATTCCAGAAGCTTCCATCATGAAAGCAGCTGGGAACTGATGCCCACGAGGAGTTCTCGATGAAGCAGCGTTGTTACATTGCAGCAAATCTTCTCCGACACCGGAACCTAATCAAAACATCATCTTATTTTAACTAAAGGTTTTAAAAGGAAAGTACGTACTTATTTATATCTGTTCTTTTATAAGCATTGTACAACAAGTGCTTGCTTGTTATTACTTTTGCTAAACTTGACGTCTTCTCTGCGAAGAGAGCTTATGTCCATCATATCACCGACGTCCTCACCAGCTCTTTGGATCCTGGAAGAAAACTTATCCTTCTTTGCTGGTCCGTTATCAATGACTGCCTGTTATGCAATGGACCAATGAAAAGATTTAGTCATTATTCAATTCAAAATTTTATTAAGGTAATTACTACTACAGTTAGTGCTAAATGTACTAACCGAATATGGCCCTAAGGCTAAAACAGCATGCCCAGTTAAAGTGGCAATTGTCATCAAGTGTGTATTCTGATGCTTCAAAGCATCCTCTTTAGCCTGTATATTTTGTATAAATAACACCAAATAAACATGAATGCATTTTTGCAACATTTAAAGTGTAATACTTATTAGAAAATTGAACATTTCTCAAGCACATCTTACCCAGCAAAGTGGGTCTGTCATCACCATTCTACCCTCAGCATCCGTATTCCCAATCCGAATTCGCAATCCAGATCTGCTTATAAGGACCTCATCTGCCACATAACAGTTCTCACCAACACTGTTCCGAGCGACGCACAGTAATCCGACAAAGCGAATATTTTTGGGCTTCAAAGTACTGAGCACCTATAAGATAGTTACAGAAAAGAACAGAAGCCAAATTATTAAAGAAATAAGACATCTTAGAAGCAAAAATCACAAATTACATAGTTGTAGTCTCACCTTGAAGAATCCAGCCACGGCAGCAGCGCCACATTTATCTCTAGACATACCGGCCATAATACCTCCAGCCTTGATATCAGCGCCACCCTGAAAATCGATATAGTATGGTCAGACGATGTCACAATTTGCCAGCACACAAGCTAAATGTAGTAGAAATCAACTGTCAAAGTGTCAGGTCAATATTATTACCGTATCATAGGTGATACCCTTCCCGACCAAGTAGATGTTGCGTTTCCCATCATTAAGCTTTTGTCCGTCATATGTCAAAATGACGATGCAGCCTTGATGACGTTCAATCACTGACGCAGCACGATTGACAGCAGCAAACAAGGGAAAGTCGCGTTCCAACGTTTGGTTATCATTGATTATTTCCACCTTTACACAGCTATCTTGGAAGATATCCTTCACATATGCGGCCAGCTTCGGAGGGGCCCTAAAAGACAATAATAGCGCTAGTAATTATACTTTCATTGTGCTGTTCACTCTATTGAAGGATTGTATTTTAAACAAACACAATTTACATTCGTTCCGGATCTCCGCCACCAATATCACGGGCAACCATTCTATAATTATCCGAATTTGTTAGATTAAACTTGATGATTGGTTCATTTATCTTCATTAACTATGTATGTATATACAGGAAATATATATAGAACTAAAATCTTACAATCCACTTGACAAATTGGTCGCTAGTTCAATAATTCTTTGTAATTCGGCTTCCTTTTCTCCAAACAATCCAATTAAACTCACGATATCAGGCTTAATCTTTTCTTCGCGATAGCTCAATGGCTACAAATAAAATATAAAAAATCATCACCCTTTAGCTCCTAAATTCTTAAATAGATGGGTTATGAAAATAAATCTATCAACCTCGTAAACCTCCTCCAACGCTCCCAGAACTGTAACTAAATCCCGATTGGGAAACATCTCCCCTCCATTGATAAGCAACAAAGGAGCCTTGGCTCCAGCATTAACTGCACTGTTGATTAAACAAAAATTTACATTTAAAAAACTTCTGTAAATCTCAGGAACTTTTGTAAAATTGAAAAGTTATGATGGCTGAACCATACCGCTTTACTCCTTTCTTGGCCGCCTCCGAGAACAGCCTGACATCATCATAATCCCCATCAATTGGTCCGGTTGGCGCATAGACCAGGCGATTGCCTGGAGCTTCATCACAGAAAGCAACACCGCCTTCCCTTTGTAAGGAAGAGTCGATCTAGCAAACCCATAAAATGTGAATGATTAAATAACCTTAGTTTACAAATTGTTCTATAAATCTCAGAATTAAAATCAACAGCAATTTATTATTTGAAATGAGAAATTCACCTCCGACAGCTTGTCAAGCACATGTCGAATAGGGTACCCATTCGGATCATTTGGAATTTCGGGACCGATTACAACCAAGGCGTCATACTTTGCCTTGTCCTTACCAATGTTTATGCAAGGCTCCACCCTATAAAATCACAAAAAAGTTCATAAAATATTAGATTTAGATTAAATTAAATTAGAATTTAAAATGACATTCCAAAATATTATGTATGAATAATAGCTATTTGAATTCTGAAAACTTACTTGGGAGTATTTACGCGAAGGTTCTTAGGAAACATTGTTATATTTCTGCTGGAAGACAAACCAAAATGTCTTGTACTTTGATGAGCAAATGAGACCACAGATGAGTTCCGGAGGAAATATAAAAGCTGAGTTTTTAAATAAGGAGTACGACCAACGCTCGCAAAGCTGAAACTGAGATGAAAGAAGAACAATTATTTTTCTTTTATATACATCCTATCATATCACACTTTAATCAATTCTGCCTTTATGAACCTCAACTACACAACGGAATATAAAATGATTTCAGAAGCTGGATCATAATTAACATGGAAAATAACTGCACTCAAGTTACCACAAAAGTCAACTCAGCAAACTAGGCAAGGGTAACAAATACTGATAACAACAAAGTTCATCATCATTAACAATTTAATGGGACGGGAACACGGCCCACTTTTGCACTCCAACAGGACAAATATCAACAATTACTTGATAGCGATAAGATAAGATTACTCCTTCACCCACTCCAATCTAGAAAGCACTTTGTTTAAAACAGTTTAAGACTGAATTCAATGATGACAATTCACTCATAATATGTACTATTAAGGCTACCAAATTTATACTAGAAAATTAAGAAAGACAACATATATTTACTGGAGTTCTTACTAACTACGAACAAGTTTTTGTGGAAAATTCCCAATAAACTAAAAACGCCCACTTTCTGACTCACACACTAACCCAAACCCTTGGGAATGTTGATGTTAAAGACTATTAAATCTTAAAATCAGTCTACAACCAAGCATGTGTGTTTAAGGCTTAAATATTAAGTGCTCATTCATGCTACTATAGAGACCATTTTTTTGTTTTTAAATAAAAACTAAATACTAAATTGTATGTAGAAAACAATACAAATTCAACATAATAATTGATAAACTGGCTTAGTAATTGTTAGATTTCCAGCCCAACATCCAGACCCATGACGGAGAGCGCCATTTCTACTATAACACTAAAACGCTTAGGGATTTTATTAGATCTGTTGAAAGTGCTAAATTCTCACACTTTAGCATAACTCCACAATACGTTTTATTTAACATTTAACTGAAATCAAAGTAAACAATATGCAAAATGTGCAACTAACTTGAACTAAATGAAGCAACATTTTTTAAAAATCACCTTAGGACGGATCCTGTGATAAGCATCTCAGCTAGAACAAAGTATGATTATTCGACCTACTGATACTACTGAACCATTCATATGATTACATAGAAATTTTAATTGCCGGCAGGTCACGAGATAACTAACGATGCCTATCTTCAATCTTCAACTCGAGTAACTGGAAACAAATTCTACAAACTCTTTATCTCTCTCTCACCTGTTGATTCAAATTAGGAATTTGATAATCAATTATATTATCAAACTGAAAGAAACTTTAACTGACAATTTAAAAAAACAAGTCTTGGAACATCAAATAAATGACAACCGGCACGAAAAAAACATATGATCAATGATCCTATTACTCACCCATTCTCACTCTGCACAATGCAATCTGTTCATATGCCCTATCAATGGTCGGTTTCCTTCCAAAACAGCGCACACAAAGCTCCCAAATAAGCACCTTCCCCAAAAAATGAACTCTCCTGAAGGTCAGAACTTCCTCTCAAATCACCTTGACAACTGTCAACTCTCTGACAATAACTTACAACTTGTTTCTGTTGTCCTTGTATAACAAGCCAAAGTTTATGCGGTCGCTCTGCCTTCACGTAAATTAACTAAACGCTACTTCATAATTAATCAAATGAGTTAATTCATGTCAACATAAATTAGTCTATCTGTAAATACACACAAAGAATCTGTTAAATGCAAAGCCGTTAATTTTTGCAAATCCCCAATAAAATTACTAAACTAACCTTTAAACAGGGAACGTCAAATGACAGATGTCACAATACGGCCGGCTTCAAGAACAAAATCAAACGCTGATGATGACAAATAGCAAAAAAACACTCATTCGTCAAATCCTTCGATACTTCGATCCGATCTGACCGCTGGCTAGCAACTGAAGGCGAAACTCTACAATGCCAAACAAATAAGGTGACACGACGACAGACACAACATACAGCTACTCCAGCGTCCAGCACCGTCCGTCCAGTGCAAAAAAAAATACAGGTCTTTCCCGAGAACCTGTAGCCAAAGGGTTATTGAGCCGATGATCTCTGATTCTGAGCAACGCACAAGCTTTGCAACCCAACTGCATTTTGATCCACCTGTCAAAGAAAGGGGGTGCAGCATTAATATATTCACTATATTTAACTTCCGTCGCCCCAACCCAAGTGTCGTCCTCTTTCAATTCCCAAACCGCGAACTATAAAGAGGCTGTAAAAAATATAGTGGGCCTCTTGTCTAGCAAAAAGCTGATTCATTTCATGACGATCATATCATGCTCATGATGACTCCAAAGTTTTTTGTTTTGATATAAATAAACTGTGAATGCAAGCGAGAGGAGAGCAGTCGAGGTCCTGAGGCTCTTTACTATAATTCAAAATTAACCAGTGAACGCTGAGCAGTGTATTTACAGTATTGATTAGTCATGTTAACATCAAGATAATCAATTTATTTTTCTTATAGAGAAATTTTTCGTATTTATTAAGTCAAAAATCGTAAAGTGCATCCACGCCTTCAGATCCCATCATTGTTGCCGGGGATATTTTAATTTTTTTAATGAATAAAGACTTGCGAGACTTTGTTCTAATCATTTTGAAGTGATTTAGTCAGGCTAATTACAAATTCAAGGTGGACTGTATAATTGAATAAGATATATTGGACCCCGCTTTAAACTTTTAATTATGTTCATGTTGGTGGTTGTGAACTTGTAGTCTTGTAAACGACTTTAAGTTCTAAAACAGCTGAGCGAATTTAACTTGGTGCTGGAGAATTCTTGTAAACATTTCCTTAAATTTGAAAGTTTCGAGATTGCAGAGGTTTTATAAATCCAAAAATTAAAAGTTCGGAAAGTTAGTTGGCGGTAGGAGCACCGAACATTCAACCGTGAAGGAGGGATGAAAGTATTTGATCGTATTTGAGTGGTGAAAATAAATAATTATAATTAATATTAAACCATAAGTTTTGAGATTTGTTTGAAACTAGTGATAATGTAATCGGCGTCGCTGCGATAGAATGTTAATAAAATTATAAATAAAATCTTTTGTTTCTATTCCAGTTGGAGCGATCTCATTAAAGAAAATTAAAGTTCGAAAAGGAGAAGGTTAGGAGCTCCCTTGATGCCACTGACGTAGCCATGTCTAATTTTTTGTTTGAGGGGGATTATAAGCGAAAGCCAGTTCAGAGCTTGGGAGGTCGCTCTCGCCATGTGGAGTCTCGTGATACAACTTTGAAAAGGACGCAGGAGGAACGCCAAAAACGGGAGGTAATGAAATTACTGATTTGTTAAACACAATGGAACAAAAGTTCGGCCGATGGAGCTTGAAGATGTGTAATACGTGGTTCGAAAGCTCTCATGAAGCTGATCAAGAATACGTAGATTTTTAAGTGCAGTAATAACAAATAAACCGATAATGATTTTTATATTTAATGCTAGGTTAGGTTCATACACACTTTCAAACTCCAACGGGCCCATTCTTCAAAAGTTCTTCTTACTATACTATACTTGCAACTTAGGTAGTTATCGTAATAACTGGTATTGTTAAAATTATTGTTATTAATGTTATTGTTACAGAATGAAAGAGCTCGTGGTTCAGCCGTCCTTGTTTTGCAAGCTGCTTTCCGTGGAATGCAGGAAAGAAGGAAGATTAATTTGGCACTCCGCCAAGAGTTCCAGAAGAACTTATCGCCACAATATTCAGTGGACGAGCTGCAGCTTCAAATGATGCGCTTGAACTACTTCTTCAGGCTACAGGATGACATCCCGACCTTGGCGGACTTAGGGAGGGCGATGCTTGTGTCAAAAGATAAGCTGATGGAAAGTATTCTGAAGGATGAGAGAGCACTACTGCGACTGACTTTGATCCTAGAAAAGAGTTTAACTATTCTTTCTGAACCAACACATCCTTCTCGCAGTACAATGCTTCAACTGTTGGAAGTTAGTTATAATTTATGATATGCTCATAAATGAAATAATAATGTCATTACACAGAAGTATTAATGAAAGTGTTATTTATGTGCAATTCACCAGACATTCACAGACTGGAATCAAATAGAGAATGCAAGAGTGAGTGGGGCAGCCAACCCGGATCCATCAAGAACTGAAGAAGCGATGGCTATCATCTGGACCTATTTGGTCATTCAGAAGAACTTTTTCGAAAAATACAAGAGTTTCTTGGAGGCGAAATTGAACGTGAAGGATGTAGACAGTGCTAAAGCAGCTCTACAACATTATGACTTCACCATCTTCTACCACCGATTCTTGGAAGCTATTCGAAGACTGTCAGTGACCTCTCGCAAATTTAATATTGCCAAGACCACTTATATAACCAAGGAACTCGTTCAAGTGTTACTACTTAAGCTGGCCGAATCTCTCACAATGGGGATACTGCGTCCTCGAAACGACAAGACTAAAAATGCAGTGTTGGAGTTTGTGATTTGCCCGCGTGTCGCTCAAGAACTTGCTTTAGAACAGGATGGGAAGTCACTTTGGTGTGATCAGTGGCTTGAAGTTGTCTCTAGGTTGGCGGAAAAGTTAACCACGCCCCATAATGATGTTGTTTCCTCTATTAAGCTACGCCCAGTGATGTATAGCTTTTTACTCATGATTCGATGCGGGAAGTTGTGGCAAAATCGACAGGGAGAGGTGTTGAAGATCTTAAACTCATTGATTGTCTCTATTGACAATAGGTACTAAATTTTGTTAATTTATTACATCTTCATACATGAAACCATTGTAATAAGGACTTGCGCTTTACCAGTTGTGGCGTGAATGAATGTTGTTAACATGTATTATTTAATTCATATAGGAAAGTGCTCTTCATGCTTCCGGACAGAGATGATGAAGGTGCATTTGATGAAGACGACGAAGATTTTTTGGAAGATGTTGAAATGAGGGCTATTGAAGACATTGAAGCTGCACTCAACTTTTTTAATGATCGTAAAAAGGTATTTCTTACGCTTCATTATTAGTCCTTTATTCCTGACAATTCCAGCATTTACTATTTACTTTTATTCTTTTTAACAGATTTACTCAGAACTCCAGGAAACCCTCAACCACATGCAGTTGAGCCCCTGGTTAAACGATTTCTCAGTTGCTAAGTGGAAGGTCCTATACCCCTTGCTGGGGTGCATTATAGAGATGGAGCCTAGGTTGGCTGCTGTACACTTTCGGTTTCTGTTGTCCTTGTATAACAAGCCAAAGTTTATGCGGTCGCTCTGCCTTCACGTAAATTAACTAAACTTATTGATCCAAACTTGTATTTAATTATGGCAGCGTGCTTTATATTACAATTATCATTATCCGTAAAATGTTATTCAAATCTAATTTCATTTTAATTTATTACGTTAAGGTGATGCTGAGACGCGATGATAAGTACAAGGAGGAGTTGGTTGTAGTTTGCTGGTTCCTAAATCAGTTGATGAATGTGCTTCATGATGGTGAATTCCTGTCTGGAATGCCATTAAATATACACGAGCTGCTTGATTTCATCCGACTTCTAGAAGATGCATACACTGACATTGTGTTGGGGGATAAGGATGTTAGCGATCACTTGCAAAATTATTTTAAAAAGGTACGAACCATTGTATATTTTACTTAATTTTTAAAATGTATAAGACTAGATGATTTATGTATGAGGTATGTATGCCAAAATTTAATACTGCATTTGCCTTAAATGCAGGAAATCGCCCATACTTTAATGGCTCTTCATGACCGCAACACTCGGATCAACCTGTACTCTGAGGATGTTTTCTTGTCGACAAAATTCACTGTAGTTTTCCCGATGGAAACGCACAACATCAAATTCAGAGATTTCAACAAGCCTTACGGAACCGGCGAGACTTTATCACTCCTCGATCAAAGACTACTCCGAGTTCTGATTGATTTTCCATTTGCACTTTCCTTCCATGACAGGGTATCGATTTGGCATCAGATCCTTCAGTCAGATCATGTTGAGCGTCAGATTTCAGACAATCCACTGGATCGTCAGCATATTCAGATCAGAAGAACTTATATATATGAGGACGCCTTTGATAAACTGTCACCTGCTAATGGTTCGTACATAAGTTCTTATAAACTAACTATAAAATATAACGATTGAAATAATGCTAAGTTAGCATTATTATTTTTTTTTATGCTTTATTTTGTTTCAGTTCCCGATCTACGAGCAGACGTAAGGATTTCGTTGGTGAATGTAGTTGGAATGCAAGAGGCTGGGGTTGACGGTGGAGGACTCCTTCGGGAGTTTTTGACTGAAGCTACCAAGGCTGGCGTCGATCCAAATCGGGGACTCTTCAGAGTGGATTCAGAAAATCGAATATACCCAAATCCAATTGCCAAAAAGATTTTCCCTGACTTTCTACGACACTTCTTTTTCATGGGAAGACTGGTTGGAAAAGCACTGTACCGTCAAATTCTGCTGGAACTTCCTCTTGCCGCTTTTTTCATGCAGTTGTGTGCGTTTGGAAGCGTTTCTTCAGCCGTGGATTACTTAGCAACGTTGGATCCTGATCTTCATAAGAACCTTTTAAAACTTAAAAATTTTGACGGTGACTGGTCAGAACTCGGCAAGTGCAATATATATATTATCAAGGATAATAACTCGTACTACGATGCCGTTTAAGTTCCATAGAATGAAATAATAATGATATACTTTTATATTTTTGCAGGGCTGGACTTTACTATCGCATCGGAAGAGCTAGGGGAGGCGAAAGTAATTGAGTTAAAACCTAACGGAAGGAACATCGCTGTTGACGCTCAAAATATGATTGAGTATATACACCTGGTTGCAGATTACAAAATTAACAGGTATTTAACTTGAAAAATAATAATTGTAATTTTGTAACCGATTTAGCAAAGAAAGACTTGAAAATTTAATAAAATTAACCTATTTAATAAATTTTTTATAAAAAAACAGGGAAATAGTTGAAGAGTGCAGGGGTTTCCGAACCGGATTGCTTGATGTGGTGCCTATTCTTCGCATTTTCTCTTGGAAGGAGATGCAGACGTTGATATCGGGCTCTGATAAACCTATAGATGTTGAGGACTGGAAAACCAACACTAATTATGCTGGTGGCTATACCCCTACCCATAAAACTATTGTCATGTTCTGGCAGGTAAATATTTCATGCTAACAAAGCACTTTGTTATTATTTACCTGAAAGTAACTAAATATATAATCAAATGATCGATTTCAAAATATTACAAAATGAAACATTTTTAATGATTTAAGGTGGTGGAAATTTTCGACGAGGAGCATTTACGAAAGTTATTAAAATTCGTTACCTCTTGCTCCAGGCCGCCACTCTTAGGCTTCAAGGATTTGTTACCGAAATTTGGGATTTCCAATGCCGGAGTTACTGACAGGCTACCTACAGGTACTTTTTCAATGTGCAATGTTCAACAGAAAAATGGGAAGTAAATGTGTGTATAACAGAAGGCAATACTTATTTAATTATATGTGCGTAATCCTTTTTTTTCATTGTAGCCGCAACTTGCATGAATCTATTGAAACTACCAGAATTCAGTGATATCGACACATTGAGAGAGCGACTCGTATATGCTATCAATGCTCAAGCTGGATTCGAATTGTCTTAATTTAACTTTACCAGTAACTTTCACTATAATAATTCTATTGGGTCTTATCGTCAACATGTCGCATGTACATAGTACATTTTAATTTCAAATTTTTAATAAAAATCTATTGTTTATTACGTGTGCGAAATCAAATTGGTTCAAGACAACTTTACCTTTACATCCTGTATTTATTCCATTCTTTAAATACCCTTCATTCCATACATCAACCATTTCCATTTTTAAACTTACATAACTGCTAATTTTTGTATTTGTATTTTGACCTAATTGATTGCTTCATTTAAACCACCAATCTTAATCTTACACAATTAAAATTAAAGTAAAAAATGAATCTCCCTTCAACTTCAGAACTATCGCCACCACGTTTAAGAACCTCCCCAGTCTTTGCTCCTCTTCTTCTTTCCCACTAGCTCATCAGCAAGATTGTTCAACTGTTCATTTTCCTTCTGCTTTTGTTCAAGCTCGGACTCAAGTGTCTCCACACGCAGCTCAGAACGTCGTAGGAAGGCAGCAAGTGCGATGTTATCATTCTCAAGTTCATCAGACTGAGCCTTGTAATCTGCATACAACCTACAACAAGTAATCCATCGATCAATACATCTATTTTATGAAGAGCTACAATTTTATGCATAATTAAAAATCCTCTATCCGACTACTATATCTATTTTAAGTTGAACTTGAAATCTTAATTTCTAAACTTACTTTTGAACCGTATCATCAATTTCACACGCGAACATTAGTACCTTCCGATCTCTGGCAATGATCTTGTCCTGGATCTGCTCATCCCTTTCCTTAAGCATTTCCTCGTTGCGTTTTAAACACTCCAGAATCTTCTTGGCTCGTTCATACTTCCTGAAAGGAGACCAATTGTGAACAACAACCCTTAAGCATATATTACAACTATTTAAAGTTGAAAATGTCACTCAATTATGAGACAAAAGCATATTATTTATTACCTGTGAACATCAGAGAACGCCTGCTCAACATTCCGCAAGTCCGCCAACGCCGCATCCCTTTGAACCATCACCGACCTTTGCTTCTCTTCCACACGGACCTTCTTCGCTTGGGTCCTTTCCATTCCACTTATCGCCTTTCCAGCTTTGGCCTGGAACTTTTCATTCAGTTTACTGTTGGAAAAAAATATAGGTAGCTATAATGTCAAATCTAGCAGCTTCCAATGATTAGAATTACAATTACTCCAAAATGGCAGCCACAAATTAATTATTAAAAAAAGATTATACTTTAGAAACCATAAATCTCAGCGCAATTGTAAGAAGGATAGGAAAAAATCATCTGTTGCATAGAACAATCACGGCCTTCGCCACCTTTAATACTGATTGGTTTCATTTTTTTGAGTGTAGGCGTCCCACTGCCAACTGTACATACAAGCATGTGTCCACATCAACCTTCCATATATGGTCTGCGACAATATAGATACAGCTCTGCTCCCTCCCACTTACAACTTACCATTCTGTGGCGCTTTGTCACTCAGTAAAAAAGCAGTCCGTGTCAATTACTGCAATGCAGTCGGCAGGGAACATAGCACCGTACCATTGAGTGATGTATAATGATTAATGATTAGCAACAATTCTATTGATACTTACCGCAAAAACATGTCCCGCCTATAATTCACCAAGTGCATTCTTCTCTCCTGTTTCCTCAAAGCCAACTTAAGTGTCTCCACGACTTTCTTGTTTGCATCTATATCCGCTTGAGTGGGGAATCGGGTGATTACCGTAGCGTTGAGCGCGGAGGTCAGGTCGTCACTGGACGTGGAAACCTGACTGTCGTTAGCTGATGCCATGATGCCTCCTCTCCCTAAATTAATTTTCGCCTTCACTGGGATGAAAACCTAATTAACAAAAAGAACAATTTATAAAGTATTAACAAACCCACTAATTAAATCTAATTAAATCTAATTTAAAAATATTACCGGACGAGGGTTCAGTTCGGTTCAGCAGCCTACTCTTGCTACTAAATTACTGGCACACAAAAGAGTGATTTTCCAAGACTGGATTTTTGTTGTTGACATCAGCTTTCGCGGGGCAAAATTTCTCTGAATCTGTTTTCAATGGTAAAGTTGTGTACGCATGCATAATATTGGATCTTCTTGGTCTGGAGAAGCTAGAGTATGAAGTTTGCACAATGCACACTACACTATACACGTCCTACGCTTGAGCAGTCTTTAATTGCCGTCAATTTACTAAACCTTTCATATAAACTGCTTCCCCATCCCCAATTAAACAAATAGACTTGAATTTTTCGAACGATGCTACAAATACGGGACATCAAAATCGGCGGTGACTATCCCTGTTTCATCATAGCGGAAATAGGTCAGAACCACCAAGGGGATGTTGAAATTGCGAAAAAGATGATCCTGGAGGCGAAGGTGAGGTTCAATCTTAACTTAATGTAATAACTTGGCTATATATTAAAGTTTTTTTTTTATTATTGGTTGAACTATAAAATATCTCTAATTCCTACTGTTTTCTAGGAATGTGGCGTCTCGTGTGTCAAGTTCCAAAAGACGAGTTTGTCGGATAGATTCACGAAAAGTGCATTGGAAGCTCCATACACTGGGGTCAATTCCTTTGGGGCTACATACGGGGAGCATAGGGCTCACCTGGAGCTCTCCCAAGAGGAATTTAAGGAGCTACAGAAGTTTGCTGAAAAGGAGGCTGGGATTATGTTTTCCTCGAGTTGCATGGATACTGTGAGTACTTCAACTAACTTGTGACAGTTGCTTTAAGAGCCAAAGCTTTTAAGGAACTAATGCACTTTTAATTGGGATTTATGATTTTTATTTATTGGGGATTTTTTATGCTTTTATTTATTTTAGATGAAGTATCGTTTATCTGACTTTGATATAAGGCTTTAATCTTCAGTTCAATCATGATTATGAATTGTGACATGACAGACATCTGCAACGTTTCTGGAAAGTATAGGCGTCCCATTCATTAAAATTGGTTCTGGGGACACAAACAACCCGATTTTAATTGAGCATGTAGCAAAAATGAACATTCCAGTCATTTTTTCCACTGGTAATTTGCTGCGATTTCTTATGCAATTATGAATTAGTAATCTAGTTTGAATTGTTTGAAGTTCATATTATTTATATTTTAGGTATGGCCGATTTGGAATCTGTTGAAGAGGGATACAAGATTCTTAAAGAGCATCACACAAATTTTGCACTGCTTCATTGTGTCTCTGCTTATCCTACTCCTACCCGAGATGTCAACTTGAAGATCCTGAATCTTTACAAAACGATTTTCCCTGACATAGCCATCGGCTTCTCCGGTCACGAAAAAGGAATCAATATATCGATTGCTGCGGTGGCCCTGGGGGCAAAGGTAGAACACGCATTATGACCATTGTTAGTCTCTGTTTCCCATCTTGTTTTGTTTTCGAACTGGGTAGGCGATACTGAACTGAGATCCAAAAAGAAACGTGTCTGTCGTTTCCAATTAATTTTAGATAAATATAACTGCTCTAAACTATTTTCTACGAGCCCCACCAATAACCGTATGCCTTTATAATATTACAGATAATCGAAAGACACTTTACTCTGGACAAAAATATGAAGGGAACCGATCACTCTTGCTCATTGGACCCTTCTGAGCTGAAGCAGCTCGTCTGTGGAATCAGGGAAGTGGAGACAGCGATGGGAACCAGTTCGAAGTCGCTCTTAGCGTCAGAGTTACCATGCAAAACAAAACTTGGAAAGACACTAGTCGCAGCAAAATCAATTCACACCGGAGAAGTAATCCAGTTATCCAATGTCGCCATTAAAGTCTCCAAACCGCATGGACTAGAGACGAAAATGTTGAGACAAATACTTGGGAGAAAAGCAAAGAGAACAATAATGGAAGATACTCCAATTTCGTTTGAAGATATTGATTTTTAAAACGTAGTATACAAAACTTGTTTATTACTCAATAAATACTCATTCTTTTTTATGCAATGAAAATTAATCTTATAATTAATTATATATACTACGTAATTAAGTGCCAAAATATAAAACAAAATTATGAATAACAATAATCAATCAGTAATACAAAGTAAACGAATTCAACAATTTAAAATTACAATAAACTTATGTCTTGTCAAAAAAGTTATTCTCCGTTATAAATCTACAAGCTTGCAGTATCGTGTTTCTTTCCTTCCGAATTTGATCTTGAAGTAGCTGTAATTTAAATAAATTATTAACTGACTTTGCTTACTTAATTAAAGTTATTTCTAAGTTCAACTCGTAAAAAAAATACAAACTCAAACTGAGCAAACTTACCGATTCAAGCAATTTTTCACGCATCCACTTCCGTTTACCCTTTACCCCTACAGTCAAATATACGGGGTTGTCTTTGAATATAGCATCCTCTTCAAATTCATCGATGGTCATAGATTCCTCATCGGAGGTTTCAGCCTCATCGCTTAATGATTGCGAGCCCTTCACATTATCACTAGCTCCTGTACTTGTTCCAACGACAGATGACTGTAAAATTTCATCCTCAGAGTCCTTAGATGGCTGTTCAGACGCTGTCAGTTTTGCACTTTTGGCTATAGCTGTTGAAAATGCAAATAAGATTGAAATTGAAACCATAATATTTAATTATATTATTAATATGTTGAAAGTAACACTGATTCCGCTAATTAAAGATGTGCTGACCTTCACATGAATCAATTTCATTGTCACTGTCGGATGCGGAGCTGTAATCTACTAACAATAGTCCCATGGACGGTGGCGTCGCTTTTGGTTTAGAAGTTGGTGTTTCTGTGTTTCCTGTTCCTGTGGCTCCAGCAGGTTTCTTACTATTTTCAGCTGCATTTTCATAAAAATCTTCATCGTCCGAAATAGGAAGGACCTCCTCCTCCCCATCAGATTCACTGTCTTCTAAACGCTCCAGCTTCCTAACTTTAAATCCTTTCCATTTCACCTTCTTCTCTTTTATAAGCGTTCCATCACTTCCCGTCTTCACATTTAAATAAAAGTTTTCCAAGGTGACGATCTTGGACGTATTTAACGTGCAAAATGGGACACGATTACTTAGCAATTTAGGATCAGGGGCGTATTTCCGATTGCGCCAGTCATCATTCTGCTCATATTGTAGTTGACGCATTCGGTGCTGGTATTCCCCGAAGGAGGCGTTACGATTACTGTCTTGTTGTTGTATTTTGTATCGGAACACGCCCATTTCCGAACTCCTTCCGGCTGGAGCATCAGTACCACAAATTTCTCGTCTTTCCTCTTTTTCTTTTCGCTCTGCCACTTTCTGCTGCAATCTTTCCTTGGTTGGATAGTTCTTTTTTCGTTCTTCCCTCCAACGGTTGATACCATCCGGGGTGTTTAAATTTTTCATTCTTTGGAAAAGGTTGCCTTCGTGTTGCATTCGAATGTGTTTGGTAACTACGAGTGAGTGGGCTTCAAACTGGCATCCATCCAGTCTGCAAATAAAGATTTGGTTTCCATAAATAAATACACTCGATTAAGGAATTCGAAATAAATAAAGATGAACAACTGCATTGATGCTCATTTCAAATTTCAACTTATCCCTCATCAAGCGACAAACGTACCCACAAACAATGTGCTCTTTGTTATGCTCATCCATTTCTACTTGCGTTTGGAACCCCCTTTCACAGGAACAGCAATAAAAGCAGGATCGCGTCTTCTGTTGCTCATGCTGGTCATTAAATTGGAGGCTATTACTAATACTCCCATGCCTCCCACCCCCACGATGTTGACCCCATCCTCTTCCTCTGCCTCTCCCTCTTGATGGTCCAGCGTTTGTATCTCGAGGGGGTCGTCGTTGAAAATATCCAGCTCTATCATAGTTTCCAAAATTACTAGACTCATGACTCGGCCAATATCTATGCTGATATTGTTGCTGGGGACGCCAGGTACCAACTGAAGGGGCCGGAGGGGCAGCTGATGCCGCTGGCGGTAGAGACCATGGCGGTCGAGGATACATAATTTATCTTTACCTAAACAAAACACATGAAAATTCAAATACAATAAAAAATAACTCTGTAATTAAGAACCTTAATGATCAGTTACCCAGTTGTCCTTGTAGCTTGGACACAAATAAATCAATAACTGACAACTGATAGTAGTAAACATGATTGATTATATTCTGTAATAACCTTACCTTAATTCCGTGTGTTAACTATAAATGTATAATTATGTACTAAATCATTCACTAATTACTCCCAAATTAATTTGCACTACTTAATCAGTTATCACCATTGGTATAAAAGTTTAAAATTATGGTCATTTTCTAGTTGATAGGGCGAACGCACGTGCTTTTTCCTTACTCCTTTTGTTTTGGACTTGGCTTGTTTGAATGAAAGGATGCAGATTGCAGAAACCATGATCATAGTCACCTACAAAGCTTACAAGAGGAGAGCATTGCTAATGCAACATGAGGTTTGACTGGCGCTTTTAAAGTTCACTCAATGGCTATGAAAGAGTGAATTACAATATGAGAATGTGATGGTCCCTTGGTCTCAGGATAATTTAGGTTATCATTTGCATTAGAACAATGGATTTGAGCTTGACTTTTTCACACTCTTCCGGTGCTCATCTTACCTGATTATGACTCCAGTTGATTGTTGAAAAGCTACAAACTCATTTTTGTTGTTGTTGAAGAAGTTGAAGAAGTTGAAGTTATTTTCATGCAATCAATAAAATAAAATCTTCAGGCCATTTTTCAAATCAGTTTTCAGGTTACGATAAAACTATTTATTTACGATAATAAAAATAATAATAATTAATGAATAACAATAAAATATGCCTGTCTGTACAACTCAATTAGCATCGTCCAAATCTGTTTTTTTTCTTTCAAACATCAACGTAAAATTTTTGACACGCTCATGCAACACACATAATATGATAAGTGTGTGGAATTTACTGTTTTAACTTAAATTTTCCTCTCCTTTTTGTATTTTTAGTATGAACGAACGTTAGACCGCGACTATTACTATATATCGAAGTGTTTTTTAAGCAAGATTTTTTTTTCTTCTTTATAAACGCCGGTTTTCGTTTCAAACACGAGCCATATATAAGCTTACAAAATTTGATACAAATTTTTTAACCGGAGAGGGTTGAGATGCAGAATTCGCATCACATTTCAATGCAATAATCAGAGAGGTGTGTATAAAATTATAATTTAGCGACTGATTTCTTTTCTTACACAGATATAGGGAAATACACATTTCGATTTTTTTTCCATGGCTTATCAGAGAGTCTGTACATCTCTCTCTGGGAGTTAGAAAGGTTGCCTACTGTTGTACCACTTTCTCAAGAGGAATTCTGCTTATAGGAATCCTGTATACGAATACGATAATGATGATCATTTTGCGCGTAAATTAGGTGAGATTACTTAACAGGTAAATTACTAGGACGCTATACAATACTTTTACAAATTATTTCTTGAAACGAATACATTTGAAGAGCAAAAAAAATGTTGAATGTATTTAATTATTATAAATTAACCATATTGCTAGATATCTATACAATATATAAACTATATTGGATTACTCGGTAATGTCTATTTCTATTGGCTTACCGGCTTACGTATAATACGTCATATTGGTTTTTATAAAGCACTAAATTGTCAAACTTGGTTTTTTGGTATGGTAAAAAACATTTAAGTAATAAGTTTGTCGCAGAACTTACATCTATATTTGCCCAAGCATATATTTTAACGTATAAATTACATAATTAAAATAAATTCGGCGGTGTTTTGGTTGTTTTGTATTTGATTCTACCGATATATAACATAGCAAGAAAACAAAGTAAATTGCACTGACTTCCATCCTGGGAAAGGAGGAGATTGATCCTGGTGAAGGAGCTTAAAAGTACAAATTTCCGTTCCTATAAGACTAATAGGTTCTAGTACCTTAGGTTAACGTTAAACACAATTATCTTTGACAATTAATGCTAAAAAGCCTGGGTTATCGTCCGTCAGTTTACATCAAAAATATTATGTGAATGTCTGTAATGTTAGACAGTAATGATGTTATACTTCTCCGGCTTTCCCGACTTTTCCGACTTCACCATTTATCAATTCGTCGCATAGCGCATTTAGTTGTGCGTTCATCTTGGCCTTCTGTTCCACGTCGTTTTCCAAAGTACTCAGCTTCATTTCCATCTTCCTGTACTGGGCACGCAGTTTGGCATTGTCGAATTCCATTTCCTTGATACGTGTTTCATAGTCTAAATGCATCCTAGTGGGCGAACAGTTTTTAAAAATGAAGTGTCAAGTGGTTTGAAATAAATTGGTTTCATTACAAATACATATTCTTTAAAAACTTAATAGCATTTTCACAACTTACTTTTCTATGCTTTCTTGAGCTTTATCCTTTATCATGTCAATCTTTTTATCTCGATTATCAATTCTCTGCATCATTTCTTGGTCTCTTCTCACCAGCGAGTCCTCGTTACTTTTCATATTCTCCAGCAGAGCCTTGGCTCGTTCGTATTTTCTGGAATTAAACCACAGCACAAAACATATTTTTGTATTATTACACCGATGCAATTGTAATTAAATCCTTCAGCCAATTTAAAGGGATGTGATTTTGCGTTCTACCTGTGGACATCAGAAAAGGCACTTTCAACATTTCTCAGATCTTCTAAAGCCTGATCTCGTTCTTTGATTAGCGTTTGCTTCTCAGTTTCTGTTTCATCCATTCTGGATTTTAACTGGTCTATTTGTTGGATGAACATGGATAAGGTCTTTTCGTACTCGTTCAATACTCTCCTGAAAATAAAAATAGCATCCTTCCGTTATTATCTTAACTAAACATTTTTCACCGTCAAATAACCTATTTCTAAACAGGACGTAGCCAAATTAAATTACCTAAAACTGACACCATCGAGCTTGTTCGACGTCTGAATTTCGTCCACATCATTGTGATTCTCCTTCTGAAGTTGTCCGGATAGTTCATCCTCATGAATACCTGATGCGCCCTGAGTAGCCAATTCAATTAAAACTAATTACGATCCCTTCACAATGGACACAAATTAGAAATGACTATGGAATATAGTCAAATATTTACCATGGTTTCGGAGTCGATTCCGTTCATTTCCGTGTAATTGCCCGATAATGAGGGTGACATAATGTTTCCCCGAAGATGGGCAACCAAGTTTTTGTTGTTGTTTACACCGTTCCGCTTCACAGTATCACTGTTTCCAATTTCAAGAGGGGAGTCACTAACCTATCAATTCAAGACAATCAATCCGTTTCACATGTTTAATAACGTTTTCATAACTTTCTTCAAAATCACTGATTAAATGCTAAATCCAGAATTACGTACAATTATGCTGTTGGTGTGCTTCCCATTCACGATGGTCTGCACCAATGGATCATCCACAAGCTTCGTAGTACTGGAGCAGGATCGGTCACTGAAAACACTCACATCACTCCCAGCGAGTTTGCTCTGGTTGATACGTGACTCGTCCAACCTACCAAATAAAAGTCAATATTTAAAAAAAAAACGAAATATTTCAGCTTTCGAGCTTTTTATAAAAGTTGCGCTTGATTGATAAGCATTGCTCAGTAACCTTTCATATATAGCATATCTCTAGCATCAATTAAGTAACTTTTTATACATCAATATCAAAACATATTTAAAAAAACCAAGGCATTTCTAAATCCTAAATTTAACGCATACGTTGATTGACCATTTTGATTGCCAATAAAACAGTGCGTTTAAAATTAAAAGTGACTTTCTACATTCAGCATTTGTAAAGATAATTCTGCAAAGAGCCTTATAACTAAGTGTGCACCACCACCCACTATCACCCACCCTTTCCAGTGTAGTGAATCCTTAACGCAGAAGTTTCTTAATTAATTTCCTTATCATCAGACAACATCTTGTTTTTCCTTATCAGAATCGTGTTGCTCTTTCAAAATTAAACTTTATAACTATATAGCTCACCGCCTGCAATGTTTTGAATCTTAATGCATGATAGATCATATCATAAGATGACGTGTTTTCGAGAAAGAAACCATCAACTAGCCAAACATCGATGGGCGATTGTTTAAGATAAGTACACAAAGATAAAATCGATTGTCGATAAGACTATTACAAAATCCTTTCTTTCATAAAACCAATGAATGCCACTCCACCCTCAGCATAAATACAGCTGTAACAATCTAGCATGAACTTTACTGTCACTGTCCTCATAAATGATAAACATCTCAGTCAACAATTAAGTCTCAATAATCAAGCTACACAAAAACCATCATCACTTCCCACACCTATCTACCAACCACACTTACTTTTCCTTGTCGAATTCTATTCTCATTAAAATGCTATTTCAGACTCCTGTCATTTGTCATGTTCCTCCCAAATACAACCCCGCTCCGAAATTAATTTTCACTGAACAGACAATCAATCACTTTGATTGATGGCATGTACAATAAGGAGTGATTTTCGGACTTTCTTCCACCTTTCATTCACAGGCCCTGTCACAAGCTCCTCCCTATTTCTTCAAGCACTAACAACTAACTTCCCGTCAATTTCACAGCCTTTGTGCCACCCACGCCCCCCGTGTAAGTCACGTCAACTGGTCAACAAGATAACCATCATGCTGTTATCATTACTCATGTTCCTTATCACCGTAGAATAAATACAAATCAAATAGAAAGGTGTAATGTTTGCACTTTTTCCCCATTTCCTCATATTTTTGCATCATCATCATCATCACCATCACTACTTCAATACATTACACACATATATGACATGACCAAACAATGAAGAGTGTTAGGGGCCCCATAACATGTCTGCGAATGGGGGCTATACCTACTCCATATAAATTTTATCCTTCCTTCCTCCAACATCCTCCCATCCAGTACCACAGCCTTTTATATACCCTCCTTATAAAAAATCTCAGGGGATGTGTTTAATACAGTTAGGTGTAAGTATTATCTCCTCCACTTCCTTCCTCCACTCCATAGTATATCCCTCCACATACCTCCACAAAAAACATGCATGTGCACCTTTTATAGCTGAAGTAAAAAGCGCAACAAAACAACATATCACGTTCCCTCACAGGCATCGTCCTCTCTTTAATTTTGTAAATAGTAAACATTTACATTTTTTATACGAGTCCTCTCTTCTGTCTGCTCTTTAAACTGTCTTATGTCTTGAGCGATTCCTTTTAAAACAAAACTTGTTGGGAGAGCAAGACCGGATTGCATGGAACGGAGGAGGAATGAAATGAATTGGATGTGGTAAAAAAATGGGATGGAATTCAAGATAATTTGGAAGAAAAAAATCCCCTCATGTTTCATGATATAACACATGTCCTAATAGGCATGGATGGATGGATCGTGTCGTCAAGATCCAGATCATGAATCAGGAATGAAAGGAAAAGTGTTTTTTCTCCTCGCATGTCAATTTAAATCGCTTTTCAATCCCAACCTTAATCTAACTGCACAGCGTCAGTTGCTCTTTATTGGATTTTATTGCATGTAAATGGATGTTGGAGGCTTGGTTAGATCTATTTCTGGTGAAAAATGGGCTGCGTCACACGCAAAATTACAGTCACTTATACAAATATTTATGTCCAGGCATGCATAATGGAATTTCATGGGGCAAGCTGATAAAAATGGGCTTTTTCCGTGCGTAAATGTCGTAATAAAGTAGGCTTATATGTACAATATACAAGGGCAGATACAGAACAAAGAAGGTGCAGGTGTCGGTCTTTCTAAAAAAAAATGTAAATTTCGTGGGGAGACATAAAGACTGTGAAACTAGTGTGGAATAAGAAACTTTTGTGCAAAGTCAAGGTGAAATAAAAAATGGGAAGGAGAAAAATTGTATTTTTTTATGGTTTACCGATTCCGTCTCAGCTTTTGGGAATAAAGACAATAGGAAATGCAATTCAACATGGTAAAAAATCTTGGGTCTCATCTATGTCATGCCAGAGAAGGGGAAATTGTCAGGTCATGGGGGGAGGACAATCTGTATGTCAGGTCGCACGGGAAGAGGATGTTTTTTTTGGATAATCTCAAACAAATCAAAATGTCGCGTGTCACGTCTTATCAATCAGCACGTTCTACACTAACTGGGGAAACGAGCAACTGTTAAAACTTCCATGAAATGGAACAGACCACGCCACAATCAGACAAAGACATGTATATAGTAATGCCAAGACAGGAAACAATACGGATTAATTTTCAGACAATTATTATGAATTTCTAAATTATACCTTTTCTGAATTTACTTCAACCGAAAAATAGCAACCAACTAACCACTAAATAACAATCACCACACTGTCACCTTCATCAAATTCCTCACAAATATAATCGCTCTTTTAATGATATTATAAACTGATAAAAAAGGGAACACTTTTTGTACACATGTCGAACAAGACTGTTTGAGCGAGATCAAGATCTTAAAATGATCACAGCTCTTGATCTTGTCCATCCACAAAAAAATCAAAGCCAACTCTCACCCCTTCTCAAATGAAGCAAACTACAACACAAAAAATTGCCAATACATACCATTTTTAACTATGAAATCAGCATTGTACTTAACATAATATTTATACTTTGACTGTACTTATATCACTATATATTATATTGAGCACAAAATCAACTTATGTACGTATACACGGCTTGGTGCAATAATGCAAGATTAAATCCCTGCAGAAACCTTTCATTTCATCAAACTTCATATCGAAGCTGACGCGACAATCCAATAAAATGCAAAAAAAAACTTGATATAATTCACTCTTGACTTTCTTATATTATACTCGAGCCATGTCATTATAAGCTAGAAAAAAAGGTACGTGCACATGCAGTACAAGAGCTATTGTTGAGCTATTTTTTTTACATCATCATTCATCATTACTGATTCAGATTTTCGATTTCATCAGCCTCACCACCATCATAATCCCTATCCTCAAACATTACTCATGCCATGGGAATCTCAATCCACTAGTATAAAAACGCACTTTACCTGCAACTTTTCATTGTTAGCGGAGAGCCAGTCATTGTTATAGTTATATTATTATGGATGGGGAAGGAAGATCGCATTTTCAAATGGATTTATTCATACTTTGATACTCCTCAAATGGTGCTCATGTCGGGAGTGATGTTCTCCTTTTATGCGCAGACCTGCATTGTTTCATTTTATGAAAGTGAACGCTGACGGTGGCTATGATGGTGGTGAAGGATATAGATAAGCTGGTATTACTGCAATAATAATATGCGTACAGAGATTTTTCAGAAGAAAAAAATTGTTTTGCATGTATTACGAGTAGCAACATTTTAGCAAAAGATAAGATTAAGTCTTTGACTATGCAGCTTCATTTCATTTCATACAGCTCACAAACCTACAGGATAGTTTGCAGGTTGCTAAATTATGATTAAATTAAAGCACTTGCTATAATACAAGTAGAATCTCTCTTTGCGAAAAAATCGTAATATGAAAATGCTTAATGGGGAAGGAAGCGATAGAGGCGCTGTGGCTGTCGGAGGAGACTATCAAATATGTGGGGAAACATGTATACAAAGAGGAGGTTCATTCAACCCTTTCAGTCTTGTTAAAGGATGATCATATAATGGTGTGATGATGATGATTAGGCAGGTGGAGTGTTGATGTTGATGAGAGGATATTAGTTTTTAGGTAGGGATTATATTATGAGTTTTTTATGCTTATGGTGGCGGAGCGGCGCTTTAGTTGAGAAACGTTGAAAGTGAGGGTTGTATACATATCCCTAGAAAATGGCTTGGTAAAAGCGCATACTATCAGCATCTCTGTAGAATACCTATTGCCTATTTATGGCTGGGAGTTGAGAGAACTAATGAGAAGATTGAAGTTAAGGCAAGTTAAAAGGGATAGTTCTTGCCAGTTTCTTTCAATCTCTTGAATATTTTAATATCTTCAAAGTCTGTGAGCCAGCCTTGCCAACTGCGAGCCCTAAGTCGTTTTCTTCCCCTAATAAAAAATTATATCGAAAGCATAAACTTTTTAATTTTACTTTTGTCTCGAGCTCGCTTTCGTCTCTGGTCCGCGTTCGTCCCTGGCTTCCTTTGATTTGGCAAGCGTGCCATTGTTTTATTAAGGACGATTGGGATGGCAATAAAAAGGCGAGAACAGAAACAACCCATTGCAATTTTTTTCTCATCGTATGCTTATCTTCCAATTTAAAATTATTTACTCCAATATAGTTAACGAGAGTATAGTTTTGCTTATTGCTGATGAAAAATTAATCAAGGAAATTAAATACAATTTGATGACTCTTCTGAAATGAAGATTTGCTCTGTCATTAAAATGCATTAAAGAAATAATGCATTGGTGGAAATCTTGCAAATGTGATAAAGGAAAAGTGCATAAAATCCTTCTCATTAAAATCTGACAGGAATGAAAGGGGAAAATGGAAAGGTCAGTTTAATACAGCCGGTCATAAAATGACGGATAAGAAATAATAAGAAAGGCTGATGGGATGACATGGTTTCAGCTGGTAAATTGCCCTTTGCATTTGATAATAAGCTACGTCAGTGCCTTCTCCCATTTATAACAATTTTTTAACCCAAATAGCTAAAAGTTGAACAACGTAAATTATGTTTATCTGCATTGAGCTGCCATTAAGAAATGAGACTAAAAATGATGAAAATGCCATTGCTAACCCCATTTTCGTTTTTTGGATTTGTTTCGTGCTTGCACCTAATTTTGCAGTGTAGTAGTTAGTAGTCCCAGTTTTAAGTGGATTTCCATGTAAGATAAGAATAACGCGAGCACCTGCAGCTATGCAGTTTGCTCGGAGGTAGATAGCCTCACAGAGAGAATCGAAAACATTTCATTTTACATAAAAACGAATATATTTACCAACTCCACTCACGAACGAATTGCTCAGAAATGTTATGTGAGAGATAAAGTTAAATAAATTCTTTGAAACTGTTTGCTGTTTGAGAGGAAGGTAAAATGCGTAATTGCAATGTAAATTATATTTTGATATGATGAGCGAAATCGAAGGTGTGCACAAACTCGGCTAAAAATCAATTTTCGAGTAATACTTATTTTGAAACATATTTTGGGCTTGCCTAAGAAAATCAACAACTTTCAACTTGTATTTTTTTGCACAGGAAATATATAACAAGTTGTTGTTTACCTCTATCCCTATAGTATAAATGTGTCAATTTAGCGTACATTACATAGCATATCTCTCTGATTTCTTAATATTTATCAACAGTTAGCATTGTCTAATTAAACAATTTTGCATCGCCCTTTTAAAAATACAATCGACGAATCGACGTCATATTGTTAGAAAGTAGAGGACAGAATATTTAAACGATTCAAGAAAAGTAATGCTATGGACATGTCACACGCTTTCTTTTGGGTACCGGACAACTTACAAAATGATTGATCCATACTATCACCGCATGATCAACCAGGCTCAATAATGAATGACGCATGTATTTAATTCAACTTGGTGGTAGTTGTACAAGTTATCACAAATTTACAAGAGTCTACAGGAATTCGTTACTGAATTTCATGTAACATGAAGCTGGGAAACATTGATCAATACATAACATAGAAATTGCATTTCATTCAAAGTGCCTAACAAATATGACCCATCTCTTCACTTGCATTGACCACACAGCACAGCAGTTTAGCAAATTGGTCATTTTATTATCATCACGGACATCAATAGTTGTTATGAAAATGTTTCTTGAACTCCTTTATCTATTGGTATCTATTGGTAAGCATGTGAGCATTGAAATGGAGTAAGTGAATATAGAAGGAATTGATAGAATACTAATTTATATTGGCTAATGTAGCAACTGGCAGTCATAATTGGTAATTAGCTCAAAATTTGAACTTTTACCCATGTATTACTTAAGCAGAAAAGTAAAAATTTGGAGATGATTCTCACTTACCTCCTCTTTAGCTTTTCTTGTATGGGCAGAGTTGGAATAACTGAAATATTCTGCTCATCTCTGCAAATGGTTTTTGCGTTGTTTTGCACATCCGGAATTACTGTCACGATAGACTGGAGCTCTGTTGAAATCATCGTTTTTGAACAGGATATTAATTTTAATTCAGCAAATTTAATAAATTAAAATAGAAAGATCATATATGTTTTGCAATTAAGTTTATTAGCCACTAATACCTGCAGATCTCAACTTTTTTGCTTGAGCCTTCTTCAGCTCCACAATAATAGCGTCCGATGTTGACTTGGGGTTCACCGCAGTCAACTCCACAAGAGAACATTCCGATGAGCCATTCCCACTGGACTTTGAATTGAGTTTACTACTGGGCCACAATGACGATGATGAAGTGGAGGATTTGCTTTTGTCAGAATTCTGCGAGATTTCAGATGAATCCCCCATGGATGAAAGAGCTGAAGAAGAGGCCGAGCTACTTTGACAGTAGTGGAGAAGAGGCATCGGAGGCGGGGTGGGGAATTTGGGAAGCTCCTCATTAAGAATCGGGGGCTGTGGCAGTGGCAAGCCGACTGCGGACTTGACTGAAATCTTAACCGCCACATCCTTCTCAGGTACTGATGGACACGGTGAGGATGATGAGTTGGAGGACAGCGACTGAGACGATGTTGAGGACGGCTGATCATAAATGTCTACGCATGGTAAGAAACCCTCCACATTGGGAACTTTCCCCTTAATAAAAGTAGGCTTCTTCTTATATGTCCCGAAATTACTGTTATTAGTAAGGGCTTTTGACTGCGGCGGACTTGGAATTTTAACGCTCCCATTGCCATTAGTAACAGTATCATTTGGCAACATTTCTACACCAGAACTGAAAGGCACAGGTGGAATTGGAATAGGTGCAATTGGTATTTGCTTCACATCCACTTCGGGTAACGATCCGATACCCTTTTGTGATAAGCTTGAAGAGGCCCTGCTATCCCCACCATTGATCATCGAGTCAGTGACAAGCTGTCGGGCGGATCGAGGAGAGATGTTGTACTCGGATATGCTTCGATCTTGACATTCAAAGTCCATCGTGTCCATTGAAGAGTCTGTTGATTTGCTGGATTTCACTCCAACGGGGATATC
Organism: Lepidocyrtus paradoxus; assembly: GCA_034696885.1. Taxonomy (NCBI): domain Eukaryota; kingdom Metazoa; phylum Arthropoda; class Collembola; order Entomobryomorpha; family Entomobryidae; genus Lepidocyrtus; species Lepidocyrtus paradoxus. The sequence goes on along the minus strand of JAQGAH010000219.1, from coordinate 20,960 downwards.
TTTTTCTGGAGGGATCATCGGACTAGAAATCTTTGTCGTTGGTGAGGATGCAGGCGTTAATGGTGCAGAGGAGCCTTGAGTCTTCCCGGAAATTAGCTTTGATTTGCTTGCATAAATTTGTCCCAATGTTTGAAGAAAATCGTTTGTGAATGAAGCCTTGTTTCGAGATGGATTTGTCTCAGATTTCCCCTCCTCTTGTGGACCCTTCTGATAACCTTGGTTTATAAATGGGTTTGAGCTAGTTTTCGGTAGTGATGACCCACTTGTTGGGATTTCCTTGCTTGTCAGAGATGATAGCGTGGCGGATACAATTTCACTTCCGGAGGAGTGTTTTCTTGTAAGAGTGGCGGAAGGATTAATATTTACAAACAGTTCGGGGTAAGATCCCTTTCTGGTTGCTTTGCATTTATCCTGTGGCAGACTGGAAGCTGTGGGTGCTGATGTTGTCATTATGATATCTAAATAAGAAATAAATTAATTGATTTTTTACCAAGTTTCTTATTTTAGTTAATTGTTTGATTTAAGGATGATAGAATGAAGTGATTTTTTGCAAACTTCATAAATTTTCATTGTCAAAAAATTTCTTTCATGAAAGCTCTTTTCAACTCCATTCAATGTAACATTGTTACACAACATCTCATACCTGAATTTTTTCTATTTCCGCATTCCAGCTCGATTTTCGACACAGATAGTCTCCTTTGATGACCAAATCCATTGGATTTAGTAAAAGTTCCAGTTTTGTTTGCTTGTTCCAGTTGCACCGGAAACTTTTCTTCTTCCGCAGCATCCGCACCTAAGCATTTCAGTTCGGCTTCTTGCCCAACTTCAATATTTTCTTTTTCATCATTAACACTACCAGCAATTTCAAACGTTTCGAACTCCATCTGTTCCCAAGATTTATCCTCCTCTGGTCCTCTGGTCAGGTCCAACTTCACCGGAACATCCTCACTTTTGCTCTCATCACTTAAATTCCCATTGGATTTCAAGCTCAACGGTTGATCTTGTATAATTGCCCCCTCCCCTGGTGACAACACGAGATTATCATCCCCGTGAAAACTCACCCCATCATTTCCCTCATTATTGTCATCAGGCAAGCTGCAGAGACTTAGCCTGTTACAATTCAGGAGTCCATTTGTGCCCGGTATTGAATTAAACTCGACAGATGAGCACGTGCTACTTCGTCTCGAGCTAGAATTAGAACGCTTCCCTGTCTTGTCATTATGCAATAAGCCCATGACAAGGGAGGAAGGCGGTGTTGTGGTGGTGGTAGTGGTAAGCTTGCCTGGAGAGCTTTCCCTACTAGATTCTCCCCTCACCAGCTCCGATCCAAATTTAGAAGGCATTCCTCCATCATCATTTTTAGTCACACTCGCAGCCTCTGCACTAATATCATTATCACCCTTACTCAAATTTTTCTCCATTTTGAGAGGCACATCATCAACGCAATCTTTCAAAGGCTTTGACTTCCCTCTCTCAATCAATTCATCAAAGACTCCATTGCCGTTACCAGTTTGATAGCTAGACTTCCCCATTTCTTCACCGTTTGATAAACAGAAAAGGAATTTGATTTGATCAGACTTGGAGAGAGAAGCCCCATCGGGATCATGATCTTCATCTTTACAGTCCAATTCAGTCTTTTTCCTATGCAATTCTTCAACCCCTTCAACCTTCTGTTTCTCATGTGGTCCTTCTATCCTTCCGTTAGCCTCTCGTATCCCATTACTAGCAACTGTGGAAGGCTGCATAGGGATTGTAGGATCGATGATAGAGGCCTCCACACTATTTGGGGGAGTGTTGCCAAAAATGTTCTCAATCCTGAAGCCCTTCTCATTTGATAAAGGTGCTAGGGATGTTGATGAGTGATTCGCTAAATTACCATTTTCTTTTCCCAGTTCGCATGGTCTGATTGTATTATCGACGTTATCATCTCCATTACCAAGAACAGTACCTATTAATTTCTCACTCACTTTTGGCTCACCACCACCAACCTTATCGAAATCATCGTTAGCAGTGCTGGCTTGCAGCTCTTCTTTCCCTTGGCAATGGCCTCCGCCTTTATGATCGTTGAGATTGGGGGTAGCAGAGCTAACAGAAGGATGCAGAAATGGCAAGGGAGATGTGGTGGAGGTTTCCTCAAACTTTGCATTTCTTCTAGTAGCATCTTCTTCCGCTTTGGTAGATTGTTGAGGCTTTATCTGCTTATCATTATGTTGATAAGGCTGATGATTTTCAGATGAGGGCTCAAAGTGAAACACTTCATGCTCATTAGATGATGACGAAGAGGAGGAAGTACTCTCATTTTTCCCCCTTGTCTGTTGATATAACGGGATAGGCTGAATAGGTTTTACAACAGACCCGTTACTAGTGACCTTCTCACGCTCCACACTGGACTTTCGACTGCTGCTAAACATATTCCTGCGGAAGAGGGAATTCAAGGAGGAAGATAACGATTTCTTTTCTGGAGGATCTGCATGTGGTGGGGAGGTAGGTAGGGCGCTGCTACTATTTACCTTTGTAATTGGGGGTGGGGGAGGGGGTGATTTCATCCGACCTCTGGATTTTAATGTGTTCGTATTACTATTCGAAGATGAACTGTCTAGCTCGGCTGAGGTTATCCCGATCTTTGAGCTTGGTCGTCCAGATCCATTTTCAGAGTCCTTTTGGGAGGCGAGGATGAGAGGGAGTGGGGTCTCCTCACAAGTGCTCACTTTTCTCCCATTTATGGTTATACTAAAGTCAATTGGACTTTTTGGAGACTGCTGTATGGGGAAAGGAGGCGTTGTTTCACGTTGCCCCATATGTTTAGAAGGGGCTCGTTTTATCGTGGATGTTTGTTCGATAGCCTCTTCAGCCACTTCCGGTTTTGGGGTTGTCTCCCTCTTCCCATTACAGCTTCTTGTGAATGTATGAAACTGACTTGGATTGACTTGCATGCCAGACAATGTCGCTTCTGGATTTAAAGAGTCACCCTCAAAAGTAGTGCTCGAAGATAACCCTTCATCCTCCTCGTGCTGATGATAATCTTTGTGAAGACGAGAAAGATTTCTACACTGGGTATTAATGCTTTCATCTGAAAACGAAGAGGCCGACGTTCTCCAGGGGTCTGTGACACAATTAGCTGGAGAAATGGATGAGGGTGGAAGCTCCGCACTAGTTATGCTTGATGCATTGTTCCCAACCACATTCAACGAGTCCATGGAGTACAGTGGATCTGGTGTCCTGAAGCCAGATGACTGCGTTGACACAGCCCCATGCCTATAAGAGTCCATCTCTCCCTCCCTCTGACTATGCTGACGGTTACTAATGGGGGATTTACTAGGGAGAGTGGAGCCGTACTCGTTATGAATTCCGGGAAGAGGCACTGATGAAAACTTGGTAGGATATGAATGAGACTGGAATGTCTCACGACCAGGAGAGCTCTAATTTCATAAACCAACAAAATGGCATGCTCTAAATTATAAAATCTAATTATCCAATTAATTACTCTGTAACATTATGTGTACTCATACATTTACTAGATTTGGCATGTGCTCCCCATTTAGCTCACTTCGGGACGGAGAATTCCCTATCATTTACAAAAAACGAGAAATTCATAGCATTTGCTTCACACGGATCAGTCGAATCTTTATAAAATATCTATGAAAACATTTTTGGGACACTTTCATACCCATTTTTCTCACAAAAAAAATGATTCACACGAGCACTTTAAACAATTTGCTATATACTATATCAAATTTCAGCAACACCTGCGAAAAACTGTTAAATTCACTTCACTTTTTCTCGCCACAACAGTCCGTTCTAATTTACACTCGTCGCCAGTGACAATTCCATGTCAACTGGATTAGATCTGAATATATCCCCTTTCCTGATGCACTTGCACAAACTCAACCTGCAAACACTTCCTTCATTATATTATCGTCCTCAACCTAACCTCAGCGATCTTTTTTTCTTCTTCGAATTAGTCGCAGATGCATTTCCTCACACTTGAGCAGCCTCCAATAGTGTTCCTTGGGCACGCGTCCCTCTCCTTTCCCAAACAGTTCGGGAAGACCATGAACCAATTGGGATGTCCTTGTTTCCCCTCTCCTCACCAGAAAAAAAAATACTCAAGTAGAGAAACAGAGACATAAACTTATGTGATTCCAACTCGGCAAGACAAAATGTATATCTTCATATTTCACTCCTTCCCCACCAAACTATCACCATCTTTACAACCCATTCCTCCACTTCCCCTCCTCACTTCCCATTCTATTCAGTGTTATCACGAAGAACTGAAAAAACTGTTTTTTGGCAGTGAAACCAATCTTTCTCTGGTATATTTACCTACTCATATTTATCTATACACCAGATTCACACTCGCACAACTCAAACTTACGAATTTAGAGCAAGAAGGAACGTTCCTCTCGCACTTTGTTCCTCACCAGAAGTAATATGTGAAGGGAGTGAAGATCAGCGTGTCGGAGCAACTTGAACAGTAAGGCCAACTTCGTTGTAAAGTATTTTTAAAAGGGGAAAATATGTATCGTGATTAGAGGGATCATCATTATCATTACCCAATCCAATTCAACATGATAATAACGATTTGAAACAAAAAAAAAACATCTTTTTCCTCTGCCCTAGTCAGTGTAAACATTAACCCACTGTAACAGTCAAGAATATAACTCTGTCAGTGCAGCTCCCTTGTTATATGAGAACTATTTCAAATCCCACAAAACAAATCTAAATCCCTCGGTTTATAATTTATATGGCTGTTTATGTTATTACGGTGGGGCCTAAACACTTTAATTTTTTAAATAATGAATGTACATAGGTACATGTGGAGGCATGGATCGGTGGGGGAGGGAGTGAAAATGCAACATACTTTCTTCATTTCAGCGATATACATTAATTCTTATTTTTTTATTGAGGGATTTTTTTTAAATATTAGACAATTACCTTTTTTGTTGGCATTTAGGAGCTAGATTAAATAGGACTGAATAGGGTTAAAAAGTAAACGCTAATAAAGGATAAAAAATATTGTGTATCCTGTACCTCATCCCATCAGGGGGAGAAATACTGGGAGGGAGGTATTAAAGGATTGATGATGATGATGGCATGAGCCTATGTACCTATATGAATGGCTATATGAAGTGCTGAGACTGTTTTTTTTTGCTTCAGATTCGTTTTTCTCTCTCTCTCATCTTCCTACTCTAAAATGAATGAATGCGCATTTGCTTCCTCAACCGAAAGTAAATGAACAAAGCAACGGATTTTGGCAGCCTCTGGGGGCACAGATGTACAGACCTCGTCAGAACAGAGAAAAGACGGAATAAGTTTTTTCGAACCAAGAAGAAGAAAATGTTCGAAGATGATAAAAGTCAAGTCATTATAGTGTGGATCATGGGATGGAGGAAGTTAAGTCTTCAGAAATTCTTCACTTGTGCTCAAACATGTCCTATGGAAGACGACGATGACTCCTCCTGTAAACATGTCAATCCTGGTGAAATACCAAAAGTTTATTTCTTTTAGAAAACTCCGTTTAAAAACAGATTTTTCCTCCCTAATTTCCAACAGTGTTACGCTACGCAATGGAAGCTTCCCTTCTTCTCAACATCAGAAAACGCGGAATGACAAGTTCATCTCATGTCTTTTAAGACAAGTTGGTTCGTATCAAATCTCCCGTGAAATCCCCGTCCTCCCATTTTCCGTCATCGGGATAGCGTTGAGAAGCCATTCATCCTAATTCAATTTTCATAATAGGCCTCAGTTGCTTCATTACTCAATATAGCTTGGCTCTTGAATGAAGGCAATTATAATCATGAGTAATTAGTATAATTATACTGTCTTAACTGGGACACCTCAAATTGCACCTTTTGCATGCACTTTTAGTTTGCCACGCCATGCATGATATGCATTCATACGCTGTAGTTACCCTGAAATCATTTTTTTTCGAGTAAGTTATAAATATCTTTGTTTCTCCGCATGAGTGCAATGCTCCATAAAGTCGGCTTTACCTACACAATAAATAGTAACGTAATCCACTGAACTTGATTTTTGTTACTGAGAGCAAGCAAATATATAAATCTTTCATGTTTCTATATAATTTTTTTTACTCAACTCCTTTCCCCTCATTTGCTCAGCCCCTGATACAAGGAGCATTTAAGCCGTACCAATTGATCTGAACGGGGAGCGTAAAAACGTAATCATTCAACATCATCATCATTATCGAATAATCAAAAACAAATCGTATATTTTTTTATAATCCCTTTTCCCCCCTTACACCACTTTGCTCAGTGAGGCTTGGAAAGGTGTTTACAATTGGGATTAGGCAAGCAAGCTAATTATAACTTTGAAATGGTATAAAATATGATAATCGCAATTAAACTCGATCCCTATGGGTTCATCCATATTATGTTGTATCCACACGCATGTTCAGAAAGGAAGAACTAGTTTTTCCCCGACTTAACCTTCGACCAATTAATCAAAGCTGAGCAATGCAACAGAAAACAAAATTTTCATATTAAGTTTGAAATTTCAATCCTTTTTTTCGATAGAGCTGAGAAGATAATAGTAGTAATAAGTAAAAGGATAATATTTTTTTTCCTTCTTTGTAGAGTGGCCGATAAGAACACCGACCGACCGGCATTTTTATTGTGTGTTGTTGTGCAAATTTTATATTTGACTATAAAAACTTTGATTAGGACGGGGGGCGTCTAGTGCTGCAATAATTCAATCCAAGCCACAATGAACACGGGCTGAGGTGAGAGGATACCCCAAGTGCAAACGTACCTTGGATTTATATATTTTGCTAAATATATTTACCTATTAATCCAAAAAACATGCAAATAAAAAAACAAATCGCCAAGTCGAGATTAGAATTTTTTTTAAAAAGTCAACATGTAATGATGTAGACTTTTGAGCTATAAGCTTTGCTAGTTTGGCGATAATATTTTTCGAGTTCCTCCATCTAATCCTGTTGCTAAGCTCATTTCACGCGATTGGATTACATGACTCCTGTTATAAGACTGGGAGTAATAAAAAATTGTAATCTGTATGAAAATATATGTATTTTTTTCCTTGAAAAAAGCTTTTTTTCTTTTTTACAATTGAAAAGTGAAGTTTGTAACTTTGGACTTGGGGATGAGTGTATAGTAATATGCAAAGAAAAATTAGCAAATCTGTGTATTCTAAACTACCTAACTATATGTAATCAGCTAGTTTCATTTATTACTATTGTGTAGATTTTTTGAAAACTATTAGATTGCTATAATTACAACCGGAGAATCAACAATAACAAAGCTTGTTCAATTTTTTTTTGCAAAAGTCATATAACCATAATATAATAATAGTCCGTTGTAGATGTTTAACTGCAAAAGTAAAATTGGCTTTGTTCACGGTTCAAGTTAAATTTCGTTTGATGGGGGGTTTAAATGAAAGCAAGTTTTATGACCTCCATTTTTTTAAAAAAAGTAATGAGTTATGATTGCACTAGGATTTACAGCCATCTTGTTTACGTTAGAAAAATGTGATTTTTTATGTATATTTTTTTCAAATAATTTATTCACACGAGAGAAATTACAAAGATCATCAATCAATCAAATGTTTATATTCATAAATCTTGTATTAGCATAAGAGGACTGTAATGATCTATAACTTATATTCGGTAAAAATCATGTCATTATAATTCCATCCCATGCTGGGGCCGCCATCCAAAAAAGCAAGTCTCCCTGCAGCCCTCTGGAAACTTTGAATCCAGCTCTGAGTAAAATCTGCAAAACCAATATCAAACTGCGGGACACACACTGCTCGTTTCACTGTTGAGAACTCTCCAAAAAATGATATATTTTAACCTCAAGACAATAATAATAGTATAGTTATATATATTAAAGTAATTATGTTTAAAAAATTAATATAAAATTTTAAATTATTATACACTAAATCAGTAATCAGGTATGATTGTTCATTTTTTTTACAAACTAATTAAAAAGTGATCAGTTGAAGTCTCCAAGAAGGAGAACAGAAATTGATGGAGGGGAAAACAGTAATAATTTCTCAACTTATGTGAGTATCCTTCTCTGATGATGACCTCCTCGTCTAACCTTGCGAGCCACCCTTGGACTGCCATCATTCTTGGTAGAAGCGAAAGCATTCCTGGCGTCCTGGTGTCCTATAATGAAGTTGCTGGCGTCCGCAAACTTGACGGGTTGTTGGCGACCGTTATTGCATTGAGATGAGGCTTGGGCTGAGGGGCAAAATGGGACGATTGCTGGTCGGGTATAGGCATTTGCGCTGCAGTCCGGATAGAAGATAACAGGCACTTGGGACATCACGGCTCCAGGGATATTCAAGAAGTCTTCATCGCGGGGTGGTGAAGGGGGAGCATTGTGTTCCTGTTGAGGATTCCTGCATGAGCTGCACTGGGAAGCACAGAAGTCATTGTCACCATTGGGTTGGGTGCCTGTGTGACTGTCGTTTCTTAAACCATTTCCGGTTTGAGGACGTGGTGGCGTTCCATTATTTCCATTTGGTGTTGGTCTACGAGGAGGAGAGAATGTTGGAGATCTGGTTGGGGTGAAAGCGGTGGTCGTAGTACGTGCGCCAAATGTGGGATTGGTGGACGGTCTCCCGGAAAATGGGCTGTTGGGAACTTCTCCATCGTTATCATGTGATAAAGTGGATGTTGCTGTCGGGAATGAAGTAAATTTCAGGGAAAAAACAGGTTCTTATTAGTTTCAATTAAAAAGCACTAAGTAAAATGTTGAATAACTTGGAATAAGATTACCTGGATTTGAGCTGCCACGACCAGGGCTATTGCTACCAATCCCACTTGTAAAGGTTCCTGCTGGTTGAGTTGAATGATTTGGAAGGCCATTATCTTTGTAAATAGAATTACGAAACATAATCAGCAGTTAGATAAATATCAGCGTTAGTAATAAAAGTGTCTAGCCATATTAAGTTTAGGCCACTACCAAAGTCCGGTTCTTGTGGAATGAGTGGTGTTTGTTCATCTGAAGGTAAGGGCGTGGACAATCTGGATGTTGTTCGTTGACCTTGGCCTGTAGGAGCATTTGTCAGACGACTGGATTCAAACTGTCCATTGGTAGTAGTCCTGCTAGGAGAATTTGAAGAGGACCCTCCGGTTGGAATTGTTTGTTGATTTGTGCTGCTTGGCTGTAATGTGCTGGGGTTGTTGAAACCGGAAAATCCTGCAGTGGGGAATCGGGATGATGAAGGGACGTTTGTAGGTCTTCTTCCGGTTGTACCTCTATTGTTATCTAGGGGCTCAGGGGGATTTGTTCCTTGACTTGTGAACGGGCTACTTGGTCCGGTCAAACTTTGTGCTGTGCTGGATTGACTTGGTGGAGCGAAACCTTGAGTGGAACCTTGGTTTTCTGTAAGAGGAGACGAGAACCCTGAGGGGGTACGACTATTGGAGGGTGCGTTTGATGTGACTGGTCTACCGGTTGGGTTTCGTGATGCCCCAGAGCCAGTGGGCAGACCTGCTGTATTTAAAGATCCGGAAGGAGTCCCAGTCACTGGTCCACCAGCATTTGATGTTCCGGTAGGCCGTCTGCTTCCAGTTCCAGTAGATGATGGGGTACGGTTTCCATTAGTGGTTCCTACAACGCCGTCATCATCGTCATCGGGTAAATTGTATGGGTTCGCTGTAACCCTGCCGTGTCCAGTGCTTGTACCTGCAGTAAAGCGGAACGGGGCTTGGGTAGGACGAGTATTTGATAAATGGGTGGTTCCTGCAGGCCTCTCATTAACATTACTACCCCCATCGGTGCTGTGGGGAGATGGACTGATCAGACCAGAATTGCTTCCTTCCCCTTGCCCAATACTTGAGGAAGGTGCTCGACTACTGCCGGTAGGTACAAGTCCTTGTGATGGACCATTGCCGTTATCACTGGTGACAGAAAGAGGTCCAACAGTGGTGCTTCTGAATCTGGTTGTTGAGGTTGCTCCAGGAGATCCGTTGGAAGGCGTACGTCCACCTGATGTTGGTCTTCCACTTGGACCAGTCTGTCCAAACGTGGGTGTTGACTGTCCAAAAGTGGATGTTGGCTGCCCAGAACTGGATGTTGGCTGACCAAAAGTGGATGTTGGCTGTCCAGAACTAGATGTTGGCTGTCCAAATGTAGATGTTGACTGCCCAAAGGTGGGTGTTGATTGTCCAGTATTTCCCTGTCCCTGAGGTCCATTACTGCTTGAGGGTTCCCTATCCCCAAAGTTTAGGCCACTAGTAGATGGCTGTCTATCGTTACCATTCGTAAGCGGTCCATTATTAGAGAACTGGCTGGAGCCCGTTGGCGAAGAAGGTTGATTAAATGGGAGTCGACTGGTTCCTGTAGCAGGCCCGTTGTTGATTGGGCGGGGAGTGGCAGTAACGGGAAGTTGAGTATTGTCAAATGTAACAGCAGTACCTGAGAAGGGCTCGTTAGGATTTTGCTGTCCAACATTATTATTATTGTTATGACCAACGACAGACCCAGGTCTAGAGCTGCTTGGCGTTGGACGTGAACTGGGGCCACTAGGAGTTTGGCCATTGTTGGAGGGTTCCCTGTTCTGACCAGTCACAGAAGATGGACGTGTACTAGCCGTATTACCTTGCGGTGTCCTATTTCCAGACGTAGCTCCGTTATTTGGCGAGAGTGACCCTACATTTGAGCCTTGAGCTTCGCTAATATTTGGCACAGCCGTGGTTCTTAATCCAGCGGTGTTAGTTCCAATTGGTCTACTGCCTCCGGTGGAAATCCCTGAAGTGGTTGATGATGGCCTAGTTGGTCCTCCCGGAGTACTGAATCTATTTGGAATAATGTTGTTGAAGTTATTTGGCTGTTGTTGTTCCGTGGGCAAGTTGGGATTGAAATTATTGGAGGATCCGGTAGCCGGCTGCCTAGTTCCTGCTGGAAGTGATGGGTTGGTGGAAGTGAGTCTTCCAAAGGGAGATGAAGCTGCAGGTCCGGAGGTAGTTGGAGTGTTCAAATGTACTACGTCAAAAGAACCTTCAAAAATATTGAGAACATTTTTTTCATTAGCCTCGCAACAACTTCCATTTGAGCCAAATCATAATGTTTCTTCTAAAAATAAAGTTATATCCATTACCAGAAGGGACAGGTGTATTTTTAGTCCCAAAACTAGTTGACAATGGAGATGGAGGCCCAGTTAAAGGTTGACCGGCATTTGGTTGAGTTACCTTAAAGGAATTCGTCATTTCATTTTAATTGGGCACAAAAAATTGAAAAGCGTAGGCGATGCTTGCACTTCCTTTTTCAAACCAAATCAGATATAGCTTTGAACACGAGAGCTCACCTCGAATCTAGTCCCTGTCGTTGAGAATGATGCTGGGGGCGTTGCCACTTGGATGGGTGCCTTTGTAACGACATTCGTGCTGGAAGCGATCCTTTCTGCGAACTGTGCACACATCTCAGGAAAGATAAGGTCAGCCCAACGAGTCAACGTCCCTTTCTGATGTCCTCCTCCAGGATTATCAGCAGGGAAGAAGATCTCCGTATCCATCTCCTGTCTCACAGGGCGATATCCCCAAGAATCGGAAATGTAGAAGGTCATGTGATTCTTCAAATCCGGAGCCTCATAGCCATAGCAGCCATACACCACATTGTCAGGGGCCTTGTTCTCGTGATGAAATTGACCAACGGGGCCGGAAGGCTTGATGTCATAGCCATAGTTGTAATTACCTTAATCAAGACAAATTCATAGTCCTTTAAACGAGCTATCATATCATATGAATTAAGTCATTTCATAAATAATTAATTTTTTTGTAGTTTCCTCACCTTGCTCAAAATTTTGATTCAAGTATTGAGTCTTATTATCATCCTGAATATCGAGAATGGTAATCGTTCCACCATCATCACCATCCTTTACGTTTCCCACAAACTTGGCGTGATTTGAGGAGACCAGCACGCAAGCTAAATATAGCAGCGTTAGCCGCACTATCCTTATCTGAAAGGGAAATCATACATTTTACTTAAATGAATATCAATTGCCCAAAAAACGCGCCCCTTCCCACATGCAGCAAAAAAGCGATCGTTGCACAAATGCCAAGGTCAGAACAACTTCCTTCCAGACAGGCAAAAACTAGAATTTCTCAAATTAAAAGTTCCCCTTTCAGAGACTAAACTGATTCAACCAGTTTTCAGTGTCAACCAGCGCATAAAAGTTAAATGCTCATCTTCACATTATTTTTGCGGTCATGTCATCCTCATGTCATATTTTTGTGTCTAAAAATGATCAAGTGATCAACTCACTCACCCCTATTAATGCAGTCAAACCTTCATCGTGGGACTTTTTGGGGATGCAAAAATGCTAATTTTCGTTTCAAAAATACCCTCTGCAGCCGTCTCTTGACCGTCTCAATAGTGATTAAATAGTTGATAATATATTGTGGTCATAACAATTATCCCTTTTCTTTTCAACATGTCACGCATCCAATTTCCTAATTTGCATTTTACGTGATCCGCTCAATTATTGAGCTGATGCGCGTGCCGCGACCACTGGCTCACTACTTATGAATGACTGTGGATTTTTCTAAGTCGGAGGAATCTTCCTTTGGCCATCATTCCATTGAACCTTTTATTAACTAATTGTATTTTTTTTTGGTTGGCTGCCACCACCATCAGAGTCATCATCACCATCATCATCATCATCATTGCATAATTATTTATTGTCATAGATGTTTCATTTTATTCAATATTTTTTTTATTCTCATAAAGGGCTACACAAACACACCTAATCTTTACCCTAAAAAAATGATACAAGCAATAGGGCCAACTTCAATTTTAAGTAAATTCTTGTTAATTCACTCTCAATGTAATTAACAGCAACATTTCAAGAACATAGAAAAAAATGCATTAATTACACACTCGAGAGTGGACAATCATCCTCCTCAACATCTTGTAAAATGGTAGGATTTACAATAGAGCGCTGCAGTTATATGCATCTTCCCCTTATGCTAGTTGCACCTTTTATTAGAAAGGGATGAAAAATGAGCAACTCTCAGGCTCTGGCCTGGTCTGACCTGGCATGTTATTATTACTAATAAATAATTGAATATTTATTTTCATCATCTTCTGATTTTTCCCTCCATTCGAATAGTTTCCCTCAAAATTACAAATATTTAAGCATTGTTGTCTTGGTGCCCTTGCCCAGATTTGCACTTTGGCTATAACAGCTCCTCGCAGTTACATTGTTGTGACCTGTAAAACAGTCTTGAGTCATGCAGCCGTTGAGTTTACATTTTTGGAGGAAAACATGTACGTTTTTGTTCTGTGGCGATGATGATTATTTTTATTATTAACTGTTCATCGTGTTCACACATAACAATAAAAAGGGGGACAGGATGGCTGTTTAACATGGCTCATCAAAATCAAATATTTGATTTAGTGCTTTAATTTTCAATCTAGCTGGGAACATGAGGTATAGTTGTTTGCATAGAATTGGGTACGAGAACATATAGTCCTTATGCATTGTTGTATGGAGTCTGGTATAATTGGCCTTAAACGTTTTCAAATCGGATTGATTTAACAATGAGCCTATACATATATGCCAAGTCGAGAAGGGGCTCAGGAGATGTGCAAACTAGATGTACACATGATGTGAAAAGTAACAGCATCTTTTGTTGCCTCTGTTCGATTCGCAATTTTGGGGGCTCACTTGCCAGAAGCTATCTTCACCGGTGCGATACCTTTTTTTCACATGATTATCATTTCAGATGTTTTACGATATTGGAAGGATGTTATTATTGTTGTTAGTGGCATTATAGATGCTAAAATGTTTAATGAGCTGCACCTTGAATTCTTTCTCTGATCATGATCATCATCATGACGATCAGCATCCAAGTCCAAAATAAGATTCACTTTTTTTTTATCAAATCAACTGGGATATATGGGCATGTGGACTTGCAGGTCGGAATGAAATAGCCCATTTTATAATTGACACTAGGCTATCTTATCTGGTTTATTGAGAGGATGGATGGATTCTGAACGGTCAAGATGAAGATGATAATGTTTTTGGTCTGTGTGTCGCTTATTACTTGTCAGCAAAGTTTAGATTTATATGAGTAAAGTGTGGGAAATGAGGATTGGATTAGACTCTCGACCATAATCCCAAATGTGGAGAGTGAGCAGTGATGAGAGCAAGGTAGTCTGACTAATTTTGACTCTCTTGAAATGCTACAAAATGGAGTGATATAATTTGCTCTGTTTAAATGGGAAGAAGTAATGGTCACAATTATAACCTAGACCGTCAGTTTTTTATGAACAGTTTTCGGCCCTGAAGCTTCCAATCAATGATGATATCTGCTTTTGCTTGCCCTTTTTTTATTAGCAGAGCATTTATAAAAATATATATAAACTGTTTTATTGATATCAGCTCCTAAAAAAATAGCATCTTATCTTTTAATGCATAAATTCTTCCACATTTATTTCTTTCCTCTTGCATTTTCTGCATTAATAGGGTAAGATGATAATGGCGAATTTGGTAATCCATAATTTATACTGTATTCAATTCTCACAATCAGTGAGGATGATAAGCAAAGAGAAGGGACAGGAATAAAACTTTCGATGCTTTAGCGGCAACAGGGCCCACATAGCAAAGATAACTATTTCCAAATAGATTCCTTCAATTGCATCAATTGTATGCAGATTAAATGCAGCTGAACTGCATTCCTTCATAAAGTGGATTAATAAAACAGAAAAGTGAGAAATCTCACAAATCTCACCTTACCCCAAGCACATTTTGTCAAAGCGTCACCGCTATAGGTTCCTTGTATTGCGTTATCAGAAAATTGAAAACTTTTATAATATGCCCTCTTATCCCTTATCAATTAATCAACAGTTATCTTGATTGTCGTCTCCTACTAAAGGTCAGTGTGAAGCGATTCGATTGAAGATATGGAGACTTGCACTGTGATTGATATTGAACGTGGAAAGGGGAACTCTGCACAGAATGGATTGCTTGAACTTGGTCATCCAATGATATTGATTGTGCTGTATACATCACCTACATAAAAACCATCTTCTCATACATGGGCAATGCAACAGTTGAACCGAACGAGGTTTAGGCAAAAAGAAACCGCATCAGTGCGGCCGTTTGGAAATACTTAGTCTAGGTACTTGGGTTTTGATCAATCCCTCTGCAATTTCCTTGTATACTTGGAAGAGACAAAGACCACCCAGAAAGTAAAAGGTGCAAATCATACAATCGCCATAAAAAAAAACTTCGGGTATCATGATTTTTTATCAAAGTTGATCGTAAATTGTAAGGTAACTTGGAAGATCTCACTATCATGTCACTAATGATTGTTATCACTTAACCCCATCATGTCTAACAGTTTATCAGCTTAATCATCATCGCCATCACCTACGGAAATGATATGGATCTTTAATTTAGCCTTTTTGATAACGCCATCCTTTCATAATGATATTGCACTTGAGTAAAAGTGCAAATTGTTTTTGAAACAAAAAATATTTGTGCAAAAAAAAAGTGCATTGAAAATATATTTTTAATCATTGCTTTCTATAAAGCCATTATGCATCACACCATTTACACTTTGCTAAAGCTCGCACTTATTTTTGCACGCTGTCTACAGACACTTGAGACTGTTCTCAATCCGAAGCAAACAAAACTGGGTGTTACCCTTTAGCTTGACCTTAGAGAGGAAAAATACCACTTAACATTTTTGCATCAGCCATCAGTGAGGCTTCAGCTCACTTCATTTCTGTCATCGTTGTCAGCAGAGTCAGCAGCGAGTTTCAGTAGACCATCCATCCTGTCACATCAAACAGCCGACATTGTTACTCTTTCCGTTGTCATGTCATAATATACTGCTCCTCCACATATTTATGGAATTTGATAGCAACTTTTTATTGTCAGGCTTTGACTGTGAATAAAAATGAGCTGAATATCATTTCCTCCTGTTGACCCTTCCCAATGCGTGGCGTGTGCTTGGCGCACTGCTCACAATATTTGGGAGGAATTACATATTTTTTTTTATCTCGAGAGCCGTATAACGACTCAGGTTTAAATGGTTTTAATCTTTCGTCAGAGGCGCTATAAATTATTTATTCTTGTTTCTGGTGGCACATATGCTTATACGCGCCCTTGAATTGCTTCCCTTTGACCCTCCTGTCAACAGGCGCCAACGATCATAATCAGCTCATTGATCACTATGGAATTTCATGACTCCTGATATGAATCTCGCCAAGAATGCAACTGCACAGCCAATACTAGCCAACCTGTACTGCGCAAACTCCCTTTAGCGCTCTCAAAACTTTCCTTAAGACAAGGAACGACTTCCACTCGCTCTCACTGAGATATATGGGATTAGCATTGAGCCTACCATATTACGATCAAATCAGTGATGATGGGATCATTTATCAACGGCAGACTGCTTAGCAAAACTACTTTGCCAAACGATGACATAAACATCCATAAAATATCATTATTTTAACTGGGGTAAATTGACTACTGTCAAAGGCTCGACCAGCATCCCTCTCGTTATGATCACATTATTAGGGATGTTCCCACATTAATGTAAATTGAGTTGGGAAAAAGATCGATCAGGGTACTTTTTATGTAGCAAAGTACCCCTCATCACAACAATGTGTCACATTCTGTCAAAAGAGAGTTGACTTCCCTGTCATTACTCACAGAGGAGAAATGGGAGGCACGAGGCACAAGGTAACTCGAGAGAAATGGATATATTTACGCACCACCATGAAACATCCCATCCATTTTGAGTGAATAAAAATATGACACATTTTGGATAAAAAAAGGGGCATCAATGAGAGCCTTTTGGTCTCTCTGGCATGCTGAGTACCTGCACCTCATATAATTTTCTTTTAGGTAGTTGGGTTGGAAGCAGCAAGAGATTAAAATGTCAACTTGAAAGAAGGGAACTTGTTCCTATTTTTTATTATTAATAAACAGCTTGACGAATTCCGTCCACCGATTCGACATGAGGACTAGGAGGAATGAGTATGGTAAAAAGCTATTGGTGTCTATGGCGTTGTTGGCGGCAGTGCAGTGGTTCTTGGCGTTTTGTGATGGTGAAGAAGAGATATTAGAATGAGAAAGAAAGAACCTTGCTTGCATAACCGAGAGTCAATAGTCAGAATTAAACCTTCAAATACCAATTTGATACGATTGCAATCAACTGATCGTCCTCATCATCATTGGTGTTGGCAGGGAATTGGAGTCACCATTTCTCATGTTTGAAAAGACAAGATCAATTTAACTTTAGTGCCACTTTAGGATCTAAATTGTAATTCTTCTTGTCTCTCTTGACAACAGCAGCAGGGGCAGCGGCGCTTGTTGTTGGCCCTCTTCAAGCCTTAAACCGTATATATATGGAGTTGAGTCGCTCAGGCCCCTCTACCCATAATATCCACTGATGCACCAATCAGAATTATCAATAAATATATAATAATATATCTGTTTGGATATGACGATGGGATTATTGAAGCCCCTCAATTGATTTTTATTTACTGGCAATCTAATAATAGAGTAATAATGATAAGTTATGGGCATCAGGCAGCATAATGCTGAGCTGTATAAATGCCAAGGCTATGTAATATGTTAATAGTTTGGACTCTGCGTGGATTAAACAGGAGGCTGAACAGAAAAGAGAGATGAGGTGACCTCTTCCACACAACATAGTTATATTATTGTATTATTGTTAATGAGCAACTTTAAAGTATAATGATGTGTCCTATTATTACCATTTATTGTTGGGATCATCGTCATCATCATATCATCAGCGTACATAAATTAGACGAAACAAGCTCAACTCAGGTAGTTATGGTTAACCATAGTTAATATCACTTAAAAAATAATATTATACTCCAGGCTCAATTTTCCCCACAAGATTCCAAATCCAAACTAAAGTCATTCCATCTCCAACATCTCAACGCAAAACTTCCTATGATCTGCCCAACAATGGAAAAACTCTATCCAATCAACAATGATGATGGATGGCGCTTAGCCCTTATACCACGCGATGTCGACGGTGGTGCTATGGCGCTCATGATGATGACGATGATGACGATGATGATGAAGATGATTAAAAGTTTTCCACTCCACCAGAAAAAAAAATCTTTCCATTAGCATTATTTGATTGCTCAACGTAGGGCACACATATCATTAATTTTCTTTAAAAAAAATGCTCCCAATGAATAGGCTGCCCTTTAACAAGCTATGTCATCACTCATCATCATTATCACCCGACAACACTTATTATGGTATGGGATGAGAGGGAGGCAGATTATCCCTAAGTCCATGCAAACTCTATTTTTGTTTCATAGCTCACTCCATATATATAAGAATGGGTTGCCTACATGAACTACATGAGCAGTGCGAGTGTCATCGTCATCACGACAATGGAGGAAAAAAAAGTCAAAACCATCCTATTGTAAATTGTAATATAAATAATTATCATTCATACATAATATTATGACGAGGATCATAATAATGCGATGCTCCTATTTTTCTTTAAACCTGGCAGCTTTTAGCACACATCTCATTCCTCAAAAACCTAATTTCAACCCCTTTGAAAAAAAAGTATGACTGGGTTATGTTGTGGTAATGGTTTTGCTTTGCCAAAGTTAACTTTTTGGTGAACTAGTAAAAACCTTTTAGTAACATGGAATGTCCCAAACTGGCGGTAAACACTTTCTAAAGGAAGACTTTGAAAATAGCAGCGTCAGACCAACCACTCATCATCATGATCATCATCAATAATCAAGTCTCGTTATACCCAATTTTTATATTTTCTTACATGCCACCATCTTCTCCTCCACATGACTCCTATTCTCACGAAGATATTGTTCGTTTTTTTTTCATTATTCTCCTCCACCTACAATACAATTTCTAATTGTTGTGAACAGAACAAAAAAAAATATAATGATAAAAAGTCAAAGTTACATAAGTCTGAAAAGAAAAACGGGACAGATCATAAAAATCTGCATAGCTAAGTAATCTCTCAGATTTCAGGTACAGAGAGGCGCACATTAAGGATGTTTACATTTTTTCGCAGTCCATCCCAAGTTATGTAAGTCTTGTTGTCATCCTCGATCGTCACCTAAATATAGTTACCTGGTTGAGGATGACATCAGAGGGAAATAGTTTAAACAGCTTTATATATATATATCAGACTATATATTTTTTTAACGATCTGAGCGCATAATTTCTCTCCCCTGACAATATGCACAAAATATATCTGCTGTGCGTCAATATGGAAATGGAACTAAAAAAAACAGCCACACACATCATAGTCATATTAGCAAACAAGTGGATGTCGGTTTGAAAGGGACAGAGCACAAAAAGAGTGAAAGGAGAACATGGTCAAATATTAGAGCAAGCATAAAGTCTTATTTTTATAGTTAAATCATGATTACTTAAGAGGAGTCGAGAGACCAGACTCAGGCTCAGGCCAGATTTATGGATGCTTTTTGCTAAAGTGAGGGATGGCTGGCGTCTTTTGACACTTATCAGAGTTTTACCCATATATACATTATCCTTTTACAACTACCATTAATTGCTATAGGCCACCTTAGTCTCTCGGGTTGGGATTGTTTCTGGGGAATTCATTTACATGGAATGATAATGACGGCTTGCTTTATGGTTTTGAGAGACGTGAAGAAGATGATGACATGGGAAGTTATCTTCATGGCACATATTTAAGCCCAAATTAAACGGCTCTAATGACACGGTATAAAACCAAAGACTGGTCTAAATCCCTTGTTGGTATGGCTAGAGCAACTCGGATTGTTCACTTAAAAGGCTGATTTCTCCTAAAGCCATTATGATTATGATTGGGGAGGAGGAGGAGGATGAAGATGATAAATAATAAGTTTTCATTGTTTTTTAAAAGGCTAGTTCCCCTCCTGTCAACTACTCAACGGAATGTGATTTACGATCCCTGTTGCGCCAAGACAAGAAAGGTGTGGGTGGGTAGGAGACTAAACAAATGATGATTGGCTTGGGCTGGGGTTGGTGGATAGGATGATGACATTTTTATACTTTCGTTGTTTTACCGTAGATTCGTTTGTCGGCCAAAATGGGAATGATTAGTGTTGTTTATTATGGAACTCACTTTCCGTTTCCATTCTTCGGTTAAAAATTAAATGAGCTGGGTTTCAAAAAAAAGTTACACAAGAGCTAAGACCACAATTTTCCTGTAAAAGTTGCTTAAATCCTGATTAAAAACCCGATTTCATCACCATCGCAATCTAAAGTAGGAAGGAGTCACAGAATATTCTTCTAGCCATTGTCAGTTGATGACTCATGACACCCTTCCTTATGTATCAACTGTTTGCCGATTGACGAGTTTGATTGATTATCAGTGAAAGATGATGATGATGATGATGGAGGAAGCTCAGAATTCAGTTGTGGCCCAGCAACTGTCAATACGCTCAGTCATAAATGCACACTCGCTCCACAATAAAGAGAAATTACAATAGGGATCGGTTTCACTCACTCCCCTCAGAGGTCATCCTCATGTCAAGCTCTAATTTCTGAACAAAACTCTCCATCTCCATCTTCAACCCAGCCGTCAATCATCATCAGTATTTTTTTTCCAATTTGCAAGTTCTTCCGCTAATTGCAACTCTCAAAGAAAGGGAAAGCAAAAGGCTCTTGGCTAATATATCACCCTCCACAAAAGAAAGATTTGTGAGTGATTAAGTCATCTTCTCCTGTCGGCGCCACCCGCCTCTAATTACCATCACAATTACTAGTATGCTCACCATTATGATTAATTAAATCGGTGTGTCCCATCGAAAAGGAAATATGTTGAAAGCGAGTTGATTTTTTATCAGGCCTGAATTGCATACTAATTCATGATGATATGGCTGCTTCTGATGAACATGATCGGTTTAGCAAGATCATATATATAAACGAGCAATATGCAAATTAATGTCATGACGGGACAACATCTAAACTACAGTCATATAATATGT